>PDHP01000094.1:0-100446 GCA_003339455.1 Ophiocordyceps camponoti-leonardi (nom. inval.)
TATATAGCTAGCTAGCGAGGGACTCTCCCTTCCTCTCTCTCTCTCTTTTCGGTAGTTCAATTCATTACTCCTCTTTAGTCCGACTACGTTAGTCTTCCTAGCCGGAACCTTCACATTGAATTGAACTACCGAAAAGAGAGAGAGAGAGGAAGGGAGAGTCCCTCGCTAGCTAGCTATATACACTAAGCGACCAGGGACCGGTCAGCCACCTACTACACCATATCGCCGATCGAGGCACCCTGACGTTAACGACTTCACCGCCTTCTATCTAGACACGACTAGCCAAAGGCCAGTCCTTAACAATTCGTTAGAATATACGGAGGCTATAGGAGAATATATATATAAGCGTATAAAGGTATTAGGAAAGGAAGGATTATATAATATAGTCGCCCTTAATTATAGGGCTTATAACCGCCTATTAGGGCATACTCTCCGTATATAGAGTATAAAGGAGAATTATTATTCTTATAATATCTTAATCTAGCCTTAAGTATACTAAGAGCTTCTTAACGATTCTATACTAATCTATTATCTTCTCGTAGGGTTATATAGGATAACCGAAGGGTCGTATAGCGAAGCCGAGGGAGTCTATAGAATCTATAAGATAATTCTAAATCGTATAATTAAATAGTTATTATAAAGGTAAAGACTATAATATAAAGTAAATCGCCGGATTTAGCGATTAAGGGATTATAAGGTTTAAAAGTAGATCTATTATATAACTATAAGGATTATTATAAAGGTTCTTATACCTTATATAGGTAACTATACTTAATATACCCCCCTAGGAGCGATTATAACGGCTCCTACCGTATTATATATATTATATACTAGCCTTACTAAAGGAGAGGCTATACGGAGATAAGACCGAGTTAATAAATAAAACGGGTAAAGGTCTAGCCTAGTAAGGCTTTAGTTAATCTATCTACGATTATATAGTTTATATCGACGTAGGTTATATTAAAGTAATCCTCGAAGAATACTTATTATACCTAGGCGTTATAAACGTTAACGTATTTAAGGGTAGTCTTAATCCAAGGTACGTTTATTATAACGAGTCGGATTATCTACTTATTATTATATTCGATTATTAGCTTCTAATTAAGCTAGAGATTAATCTATTAAAAAAGGCGAAAGAGGTTAATAGTCTCCTTTATAGCTTAAGTAAATATAAGGAGCTTTACCTTAGTAGATAAAGTTATAACTATTACTTACTTATTCGCTACCTACTAAATAGGGCTATTAAAGAGCTTAATAAGGTATCCTTAGCTTAACTTTCGGCTATTTAGATTATCTACGAAGGCTATATTTAAGGTAATTTGGATTTCTTTATTATAATACTATACGTTAATATCTACTAAATCCCCTAAGAACTTAATAGCGAGGAATCTAGTTATATATAGGTACTAGATTATTTAATTAATAACCTAAGCGTATTTTACTATTAGATTATATAAGTATTTACTAAGTTTATTATAGGTAAAGGAGATATTAGGTCGAGTAGTATTAACTATAAAATTAACGTATTTAAGCCTTTTCTAATAAGTAAGGACTTATTATAGTAAGGCCCGTTTAATTACTTTTTATAGTTAATTACTAGGAAATAGGTTACTTTTATAGGAGTTACTCTTTATAATATTAAACTAAGTAATAACCTATTCGATATAGGCTATTTAATTAAGCTATATACGTTTTTATTATTAGTCCTTAATAATATAAATCCTAAGGTACTATTTAATCTCTCTAAGTTATATAAGTTTATATATACTTAAGAGTTATTAAATAAAGTCTTTAATATCGTTTTCGTACTCTTTCCTAAATAGGATTACGATATCGTCTATAAAAAAAAAGACTAGGAAGTTAGTATAAACTATAATATAAGGCTTATCCGCGTACTTCTATAGTCCTAATTTAGTTATTATAGTAGTAAATTCGTATTACTAAAGTACTAGAGAATAGCGAAGGCTATAAAGGGCTCTTTTTAAACGTAGAACCTATCCCTATTATTTAAAACCTTTAGGGTATTCGATATATACTATTTTATCGATTTTTATATTAACGAAGGTATTTATAGCGTTTAATTAAATATACTCTAGATTAAATTTAGTTATTAGGGCTATTATAAGCCTAAAGTTACGAGCTATAAGTATAACTACGTATATATCCTTATTTATCGGAGGTCTCTTAAAAGACTAATCGCTTTTTATATAATTACGTATATATTAAGTAGTAATAATAATATCTAGAATACAAGAGTATATACTAGCTACCTATATACGCTATAGGGTTAGGGCCCGCTACCCTAGGCACGGAGTCCGCGGATCCTATAGGGGTCCGCGTACTCCTATAGAGTAGAGCGTACCTTTAGCCTACGATTATATTTATACTAGACTCTCTTTCTTATTATAATCCGCTCCCTCCTACCCTATCTCTCCCTTCCTTATACGATTAACCTAAGCCTCGACCCGGATATTTAAACGCCTATTATTAATTAAGTAGTATAGCGTATTATTTACTATAGCCTTCGTTAAGGTATTAGCGGGGTTATTACGATTATCGATCTACTAAACCTCCTTAATCTCCCTCCTCTTATATAACTACCGTAGGGCTAATAAATTAATTATTAGCCGTTTTTCTATTATCATACCTATTTTAACTAAGTACTCGTATAGTAAATACGAGTTAGTATAAACGACGATTAATAGTAGTAGGAGGTATAAACGGGAGGTAATATAAGCGAGGTCGTAGTATAAGGCGAAGCTAGTATTAAAGCTAGTTATAAGACCGTAGATTTTAGAGGCTAAAATACTTCTTATAACTCTTTTATATTTAGTAGAACTCTAGTATAATACGTTCCCCCTTATCGTAAAATAACTACTATTAATCGTATTAATCCTCTCCTCCTTTATAAGGATAATTAGGTACTTAATCTATGAACTTAGGTCCTTATTATTTACGAATAAGCTATCCGAGAAAATAAAGACTTTAGCGTATATAAGGTCTAAAGGGATATATATAAGGCTATAGGTTAAATACTCTATTTACTACCTAATACGATAATTTAGCGCTTTAAAGTCTATAGGGCCCGGCTTTTACGCTTATACTATAATAGAAAGGTCGTAAGTAGCTTTAGGCTAATAAGTACTTATAATATAAGTATTATAAGTATACTAACGAATATAGCCTACTATTATATCTTTATTATCGGGGTTAATAATAGTAAGCTTTTCTCCTTATCCCTTTTAGCCGATAAGGAGTATACTATCGTCGAGGAGTTAGATTCAATAGCCGTTAAAGTCCTCCTACTAGCCTTTATATAGGGCTTTCCTAGGCTTAGTTATTATATTAGCTTTACCTAGTTCTACTTCTTTTACTATAAGGAAATCTATTATAATGATAAATCTAGTATTATTCGTCTATAGAGTATAAATCGTAAAATACCCTATAGTAGTCGTCTTATCCTTTATAATAACTAGAAAGTACGGGTTATATAAAGGGGTTATCCGAAGGTTCTTATAAAGGTATCCCTAGTACGTTTTAAACTAGTATACTCTAGCCTTTATAATACCGTATAATAGCTTAATGATTTAAAGGAGTATCCCCTAAGGAAACTTCTTTTTAAGCTCGTATAGTAGTTTAGCGATAATACGGTATTATAATAGGGTTTTTAACTATAGGTAAGCTTACGTAATATCCTAGAACGTAAGTATTATTCCTATTCTTTAGAGTAAGGGGGTAAGTATAAAGAGAAGTTATTAACTATTATATTAAATCGTAGGGGATTAAGTTAATAAAAGCTCTTTTTCGCGGTTATTATAGCCCTAGATAACTAGATATAACTTTTTATAAGGTTTATTAGTCCTAACTCCCTTAATCTTATAGATTAAGCGTATATAAAAAATACGGGTAGGGCGGTTATTTATATTAAGGGTAATTAGTACGATAATTCTTATATTTAAGAGAGTAGTAATCTTAACCTTATTAGATTTCTTAAAGGGGCTGCCGGGAGTTATAATCTAGCCGTTATTACGAAAGCAGAGGTAAAGCTCTATAACTACTTTCTTATATTCTATTATAAATATAGCGGTAGGGGGCTCTAAACCCGAAGAATAGCGATATAGGATAATAATAATAAGCTTCTATAGGAACTTAGTATATATAGAGGAGTATTACTATTTCTACCTAGGTATTTCTCTATTTCTACCTAGGCCCTACCTACCTACCCCGCCCCCCCGTATACTCGCCTACCTAATTTAGGTACAAAGATATACGGACCCCGGGATTAGGTCCGTATAAAACGAGATTAATATTAATAAGTATTACTATTTTCCCTACCCCCGATCCCTATTTCCCCTATCCCTTTCCTAAGTCGGTAGACTACCCCACGCTAGCCGGTACTACCTATCTATAGTATAAAGACCTAGGAAATAAGAGGCTAGGAGGTACTTTTTTTTCTACTTTATACTACCTCTTCCGTACTACCTTTCCGCGCTACCTCTCTCTTGCTACTTCTCTCGTACTACTTTTTTACTACCTTTTTACTACTTTTTTACTACTTTTTTACTGCTTTTTTACTACTTTATATACTCTTATCTATATATATATATATAAATAGGTAGTACCTATTTTCCTATAAGCGTCTTACTAGCGTACTAGCTCTTTATACCTTAGATAAGTAGTATAAGCTAGCGTAGGCTATACCTACCTCGTTAAGAAGGAAGTACTCTCGATTTAGTAATAGGTAGGGGAAATAGGGATTAGGGATAGGGAAAATAGTAATACTTATATTAATACCTTAGGCGAGCTATCTATAAAGAGATTACGATCTTATATAAATATACGGGTAGGAAGAGTATCTCGCGGATAAAGAGGCAGGCTAAGGGGGGGGGGGGGTAAAGCAGCGCCGTCGGTAGCGCTATCGCTATCTTCTTTAATTAAAGAGATCGTACTAGCTATATAGCCGGAAGAATAGTCGGACCGCGATCTCGCGATTTATCGCTCGCGATCGCTTTTTATTATAGATTTAAACGAATTAGCCTCTAATCCTATACCTCTAATCCTATATCTTTAAGCCCGTGTTTTTAGGTATATATTTTCGTATACCTATAGCCTAAGCATAGACCTACTCCCGGGGTCCGTATACCCGTATACCTAAATTAGGTAGGCGGGTATACGGGGGGGCGGGGTAGTAAGTAGGGCCTAGGTAGAAATAGAGAAATACCTAGGTAGAAATAGTAATACTCTATATAGAGGTAGGAGCTAGATCTATACGTATAAAAGTCGTATTTATATATATAGGTAGAGCGGGGTTCTCGTCTAAAGGGTAGGTCTCGAGGTAGGGCTTTATATATATAACCCTAAAAGAACTTATACCTTATAGTATTTCGAAAAGTACTTTTTTACTATTAGTTTAGAGAATATAGTAAGGTTTATACTAGTCCTTTTTCTTATAATATACGAGTACTAGGGAACTAAAACGTAATTATACTAGGAGGAGTACTATAGTATTTATATCTCCTAACTATAGCGCGGTAATAACCTTATATAATACTATAATACTCTATACCGCCTTTAGCGCTTTTATAATAGTATATATATATTCTACCGTAGATTACGAGGGTACTAAGTCTATTATAAGCCTAGGATATATACTAAAAACGAGGAGGGTTAGTACGAGTCTATCTAGGCTAGCGGTATTATTAATCGCTTTAACGATTACTTATAGTACGTTTTCCTAGGAGACTCCTCTTATTTTATCCTATAGAATCTCGTATATACGTTAAAGGGGACTATAATACTATTTAACCTTATTAACGCTCTAGTAGGCTTTAATAAGTACTTAGTAATAGGTAATCCTATAGAGTTATACCTTAGCCTAGAAGTCTTATACGGTAAAGTTAATCCCTACGTTATATATAAGGAAGTCTAGAGGTCTAAGGTATATATCGATCTAATACGCTTTAAGCGCTTATTATACTTATTCTACCGAGTTATTTTTAAGGAATTATACTACTTAAAAGGAGGTAATAGTATTTATAAGGTAAAGAATATTATACTCGTTTAAGTAAAGGATATTTATAATAACCTTATAATTAAAGTTATAATTATCGTATAGGGAGAACTTAAAATAGTATAATACTAAGCCTTTAACTTAATAGTAATAGTATACTTCGCGGATTTCCTTTAGAGCCTTATATAAAACCTTATAGCTAGCGTTATTTAGAATATCGTATAGGCGTTAAACTAAGGGATACCTAAAGTATTAATAAAGTCGGCGTATTTCGATATCGGTAAGGAAGATAATTATACTAGGCTAATAATAACTTAGGAAAAACTAGGGATACCCTTAGCAGAAGACTATAGGCATTTTATCGCTATTCTAAAGTACTATATAACCCTATAGGACGTTAAAATAGTATCTAAGGCATTATATATCCTAAAGATATATAAGGAATAAGGTCTTAGTCTCGAGGATATAGAATTTAATCCTACTTACGGGGGTCTTAAGCTATACTAACCTAAAAGAGGTAATCGGAGGCTTATTATTAAAGGATATCTTTATAATACCTCGGGTTACCTTATTAAAACATATATTAGGTTATTCTCTCCATAGGGCTAAGAACTAAGGCTTACTAGTAGTCGAATTCTACGCTACTCCTATATTAGGGATAATACCTTAGAATACCTATAAAGAGTATTTTTTAAGGGTATAGATAACTATAGGCTCTAGTATATTAGCGTTATTAGTATATATAAGAGTATAGTTAGCTATCCTAATAATATAGAGGTTTATAATATCCGTAATAATAGGTATTTAAAGACTATAGTAGGTTACTTTATTATAGAGAAAAGAAGCTATAGAGGTTTATTATCCGTTATTATTATTATTATTACTATCGTCGTTATTAGTCTTAGCGGAGTACTTATTATCCTTAAATTCGTCTCCTTCGTAGTTAGCGAGGAAGGCGGAAAACTGCTTCTAGCCTACGGATTTACTATTATACGCTTACTAGCTTTTAAACCTCGTATACGCCTACTTCCTCTCTTCGGGTATATACTTATACGAGTAGTAGCCTTATTTCCTATAGATATAATAGCGCTTATCTATCGGTATACGAGCGGGCTAAGCCTAATATCGCTAATTCGGTCTCTTACTAGTACTATTAAACTTCCTATCTATTAGGAAAGTCCCTAGGGCTTTTTTAAGGTTAAGGGAAGTATATAAGTCTTTATAGAATTCTTCGAAGTTAGTCGAGGACTTAAATAAGGCTATTTTAAATATAGGCTCTCCTTAGTAGGCTCTTTTTATTACGAAGAGTAAATCTTTATTATCGTTTTTATTATTAAATAGGGTATATTAATAGTAGTATAGCTTAGTTATAAGGAGGTTAAGAACTTAAATCCGGGTTTTATTAGGGTTTTTACTCTAGATCCTACCGAATAAAGCGTTAGACTAGTTATTACTATAGATCTCCTTATTATACCTAGTATAGAAGTACTCTTATAGTATATAGTACTACTAGGAGAATAAGGAAGTATATTTCTACTATATAATAAGAAGATAAAATTACTATACCTTACCTTTAAGAATATATAGGAAAATAGTATAGAATTCGCTAAGTATAATATTAAGAGTATAGTATATATTTATAAACTATAGAACCTTATCGTCGAGAAGGTTATACGCCTAGCTAGTAAAGTTCTACTCCTTATTCTAGAGTTTAGTAAAGTTAATAGCCTTAGAAGCGTTAATCTATATAGGCTATATAAATATAAGTAGAAGGTTATAGCTAAAATTATAGTTATTATTATACTACTTATTATTAAGCTTATTATTAGGTCTAGGTCTAATAAGTATAAATCTAGGATTATAATCGCAGTCGAATCTAATAGTATTCTTTATTAGTATATAGCGCTTCGGGGTAAATAGTATTTATACCTACTTTAGTAGACTCGTTAGGGTTAGTTTATTAGTCTAAGGCGGTCCCTTTATAAGGTCGTATCTAAGGGTAAGTAGATATCCTAAACGTCCTTAGGTCTCCTAGTCGTACTACTACTTCTACTATTCCTCGAGTATACTATCGTAAACGGGGTTCTTAGAGTCGGTAATCTAGGTACGCTAGCGCGTTTTACTAAGTATAGGGAGTATTATCGTCGGTATAAGGGGTTATAGGAGAGGTAATAATAACTAGAGTACTTCGTATACCTTTATTTACTTAAGTAATCGTTATTAGCGCTTATATACCTAATAATATAGGGATAGTTTTACCGCTAAAAGCTCTTATATATCCTATACTAGAAATCTCTCTACCTTTTATAGCTAAACGAGTAATAGGATAATTCGGCTTCTCCTTAGTCCTATATATATACCCTAGTATTTAAAAAAGTAATATAGGGTATAATAAAGCTTATTATTAGTATTTTTAAAAATAATCGTATTCTAGCCCTTAAAATCGTAAATATATATCTCCTATAGGAGGGCTTTATCCTCCTTTATCTTCTTATTCTAATTATACTTAAATAGCTAACCTAGTATAAATAAATTTAATTCCCTTAGCTTAACCGTTTATAGGTTAATTATATTCTTAAAGATAATCCTCTTATTAAATTCTATAATTATAAGGTTAAGCTCGAAAAACTCTAATATATACTTTACCGAGTAGCCTATCCGCTCGAGAAGAGATATTATAGTAGATATCTTACTCCTTACCTTACTCCTTAGTACTAGTCCTACTTCCTCTTACGTTATAATAATAGTATAATAATAGTATTAATAGGAGAAAAACCTATTTATTAGCGCTTTTAGTCCGTTTATAATTAATCGGGCGGGAAGCGTAATTTATTATAACCTATCCTATTCTAATAGTCCGGGATTATACGTTATTAGACTATTCTAATAGTACTAACGTATAGCCTTTTACTAAGATAAGGGAGGCAAGTATAGCGTTTTATACCTAGATAAAGTCTTTCCTAGCTATTCTACTACTCTATACCTATAAAAAGACTAATTAGTATTAGAGGTCTTTTAAAAGACTAATCGCTTTTTATATAATTATGTATATATTAAGTAGTAATAATAATATTTAGAATATAAGAGTATATACTAGCTACCTATATACGCCGTAGGGTTAGGGCCCGCTACCCTAGGTACGGAGTCCGCGGATCCTATAGGGGTCTACGTACTCCTATAGAGTAGAGCGTGCCTTTAGCCTACGACTGTATTTATATTATTAGAAGGTTATTATAAGTCTCCTCGAATATAAAGTCTTAACTTATACTTTATAAAGTATTCGTTTTTATTAAACTTATACTAGAAAGCCTATATAAGAAGGAGGGCTTTTCTATACTTAGGGAGTATTTAATTATAGCGGAGTAGTTCGAATATATTTTTATCGATTAGCTTTTAAAATTCCTTATTCGCTATTACTTTAAATTTATCCTAGAATAAATAGCTTACTATATCTCTCTAATTATATAGAGTAAGCGGGATAGTACTTTAGTATAGCCGTATTTTCTATATATCGAAAGCTATTACGTAAAACGCTACTATGTATTCGATCCTTATATAGTTTTTATAATCCTCTAGGTTTATAAGTATAGGGACTTAAACTTCGAATCGTACTTAGTAGTCTCCTTTTTATTAAACCTATCGGGTATTCGTTATTTCTAGCTTAGGGGTCTAAGGACCCTAAGTCTTAATAGTTAGTATACTTAGGGCTAGATTAAAATATTATAAGAGTAATAATTCTCCTCCGTACTCTATATACGGAGAGTATACCCTAATAGGCGGCTATAAGCCCTATAACTAAGGGCGATTATATTATATAATCCTTCCCCTCCTAATACCTTTATACGCTTATACGTATATTCTCCTACTACTTCCGTATATTCTAACGAATATATATTATAGTACTACGCCTCGAAGATTACTACCTATAGTAATCCTACTTAGTCTATTAATTTACCCTAATATATAAGGAAAACGAACGAGAAGAGAAATAAAGGGAAAGAAAGAATATATAGGAAGGAGATTATCCCGATTACCTTACTTACTAATTATAGAAAGATCGTCGTATAGTAGGGACCTACTATACCTTAAAGACGTTAATTATCCCCTATAAAACGGTAATAGTATTAACCTACTAATCGTTATTAGCTCCCTAACCTTTTTATTAGACTAAATACTATTAACGAGGCTCTCCCCTTCCGATTTATCGGTCCCTAACGCGTATAATATAATTAATCTTATAGTATACGTTTTTCTCGTCTACGGCTTCTAGTAGATCTTATATAGCCTCTATAGCCCTAGGCTCCTCGTTTTCGAAGTAGCCCTTATAAGCGGGTTAAAAGTATTTAATAGATATTACTAGATAAATATAGGCGTATATAGGTAGATTAAGCTTTATAGTTAAGGGGTTAACTATTCGTTTAATAATATATAAGCCCTTATACTATTATAATTATTTTTTAAAGGGTTATTTAAGCGTATAATATCCTTTATAAAGCCTAAGGTAAACCTTCTACTTAGGCTTTAGAAGAATTAGCTAGTATTTTATATTATACTACTATTTAGCCTTTATCGTAACTAGGTTTATTACGAAGTCTACTTAGTAGTAAATAGCCTCCCGTAGGTATAAAATATCGTTTATTAAGGTATTATTAGTAGACTCTATAGGCGTATATAATAAATACCCGAATAAATAAGCGTAGGCTATTATCTTAATCCCTAAATTATACGCAGAATTTAGATTCTATTATAAGGCGGGTACTAGTAACTTCTAATCGATTATTAGCTCTTTAATATATAATAAGTAGAGGGTAGTCTTAATAGTCTAATTATAGCGCTCGGATAGGCTATTAGCTTATAGATAATACGCTATAATTATAGTAATCTTAGTTCCGAATACCCCCTAAAGCTCGCGTTATACGTCCGAATTAAATTTATAATTATAATCGCTAATAATAACTAACGGTATACCCTAGTCGTAAAAAAGAAACTACCTACCTAGCGTTTATCCCTAATCTATAGCGCTATATATCGAATAGCTAGGAATTAATAGTATTCTTTTACTAGAGAGGTATATAACTATTAAAAGAAAGTTAAATATATCGAAGCCTTTTACGGCCTAGGGAGAATCTACGGAGTCCATCGGAGGAAGGTTAATAATAAAGTCTATAATAATACTCTTTATAAGGACTCTAGGGGCTTTAATTAGTATATAAATCCCGGTAGTAGGCTATTAGTCTATTTACCTAAGGTAATAGGCTTTATAAGTAGTAATATATTTTTTTATACGCTTCGTTATATCCTAGATTATATACGCCTTAAGGTCTTAGAGCGTATAAACCTTTTTAAAGTAATTCCGCTAATTATACGCTATTATAATAATCTTATTAGCCTTATAGTATAGTATATATAAACGCTTATATCCTATCGAAGTCTAATAATATAATAGACTATCCTATAAGAAAAAGGGGATACCCTACCTTTTAGCCTTTACGATTTAGGGGGCCTAAAAAGAAATAATAGTATCCTTATAGCTTTTAAGTATATTAATAATCTTAGAAAAATATATATCCGAATAATAGCTTATAAAGAATACTTTTTTAACGGCGGGATCTATAATCGCCTTAGAAACGATAAAGGTATAGTTAAGTATTTAGAACTCGGGGTTTTTATATTCGAGAAGACTATTAGTTTTAGGTATAGTTAGTCGACTTAGGGCGTTAAGAACGAAGTTCTTTTCCCTAGGCAAGTAGTAGATCTATAGATTATACTATAAGAGATAAATACTAATAATAATAAAATAGCGGTTAGTATAATTAATACTAGCGGTATTAAGAGTATACTTCTTATAGATTTACTTTATAATAGAATAATCTATTAAGACGATTAAAGGGAGCGTATTCGATTATACTATAACCCGTATTTTTTTAATTACTTAAATAAGGTAACCGACCTTAAGCTTAGAGGGTCTATAGGATTATTTAGTAGAGGTTAATTTATAGGAAAGAAAGTAAATAGGCTCTATAGATTTAACTAGAATAGGATTACCTAACTATTATTTATTATCGTAAAAATAGTAGAATATAACTATAAAGCCTTACTATAAAGAACTATTGAGTTAATAGAATAAACGACGATCTAGGTTTATATAACGAAGTATATAATAGGAAGCGATATCCGTTTAAATAGTATAGAAAGTATCGAATTCCTATAGAGTCGGCTTAAACGAGGCGGAATATATAAAGGCTTTCCGTTTTTATAGCTCTCTTATAACTACTTTATTAATATTATATCTATAGTATAAAAGAATAACCTTCTAGGCTTATAAAAGCATAATAATCTAACTATAGTATAGAATTATAGATTTTAAAAAGCTAATTATACTAATATAGCTTTTAAGATCTTATAGAGTTATAGGAAATTAGAGTAAAGTAAATACTATAATCCTTTTAGCTAAAAAGCTTATACTAAGTCTATTAATATAATAACCGAGTAATTATATAAAAGGGTAGCTAATCTATAATTTCTTCGGATTTATTATAATATTAAGATTATCGAAAAGGCTAAAGGTAATAGCTAAGTACTTTTAATAATCTTCTACGGTCTATAAGAATATTATAATATTATCGATAAAAGTACGATAAAACGAATAGTAATAGTATAACTTATAGTCTATATATCTCTAAGCGAATACTAGGCTATTATAAAAGCCTATAGGCGTTATAATAAACTTCTCGAGGTTATAATAACTTATAATCGTAAAGCGTTCTTAATATTCTTTATAGACCCTAAACTAATAAAAGAACTATAAGGCGTTAATAATAATAATAAAACGATTATTTCGGATAGTATATATAATATCCTCTTATAATAATAGTAGATAAGAGTCGGGAATTATAACCTTATTAATACTATATAAGTCTATAATAATATAGCCTTTTAGCTACTTATTAACTATTCTTTAAATAATAAAAACTAGCGAAATAAAGGGGGTTAGCCTTTTAACCTATTCTAGTTAGCCCTAATAATATAAACGATTATATATTTTATCGATTAGGTTATAATCTTTAATACCCTATAAGTAGGGCTATTATATAACCTTCTACCTATACTAATCTAGAGCGAATAGTACTAAGAGTTCTTCTCTAGGTTTAAGGTAAGTATTACCTATATCCTCCTAAAAACGATAATAGTACTCGATAATATATAAAAAACCCTATATAACTAAGGGGTTTCTATTATATATATAACTCCTAAGACTACTAAGAACCTCTAGTAAGTCTATAGGCTTTTATACGAGTAAGAGGCTATATATAAGCTCTTTAATCAGGACTTCCTTAATTAGTACGAATTTTATAGGGGCGATTACGGACTCTTAACCCTATATATAGGCGAAAATAATATTAAAAAGTAGCGTTAATAAGGGGTTAGAATACGGTATTAAAGGAGTCTTAACGATAAAGGATTCGGTAAGCCTACTATTAATAATACCTTCGTTTTAAACGCTAAAAAGTATTAGGTTAACGTTAACTCCTAATATAATACTATTCTTTATCGAAAGCGCGGGGCCTAATTATATATTATAGAAAAGGGTAAGTCCTACTAGAATAAACTTAATAATAAAAAAGCCTAAATCCCTTTATTCCTCTAGGTATTCTAACTTAACCTTCTAATTAAGAATAAATAGCTTATCCGATTAATTATAAGCGGTAATTACCTATAGAGTCTTCGAATCGACGATAGCGTATAGAATACTAGGTAGAATACTATAGAAAGAGAAAGACCTTCTAAATATAACGCGCTATACATCTAATTACGGCGTACATCTAGTTACGCTACACATCTTATTACGGCAGCGTACATTTAATCATAGCTTACCCCGCTTTACCCCTCTTCCTATATTACGTGCCTACTACTATACAAAAGGGCTACGATTAATCTATAGCTTTTTCCTCTTTTCTTCTCTTTTCTCTTTAGCTTTAAGTCTTCGTTTATAGTACTAAATACATTAAGTTACTAGCCGTATTACTACTTAAAGCTTAAAAACGATACTAACGAGCGTCTTAAAATACGTATTTATACTCCTTACGTCCTCGTAGGGACGGAAAACCTTATAACTCGACTACGACTATAACCCTTAACTACCTAAATATCGGAAGCCGAAGGATTAGTACCCCGATATTTAGTACGATTAGCTTCGAAGGAGCCAGAAGCTAGCGAAACGCCTAGTATAGCTTCCTTATCGAAGTCTCCTAAGATAATAATACCTATACTAGAGGACTTTTAGTCGCTTATATAAATAATAGCTTAGTAGACTTAGGCTATAAAGACCTAGACTAAAGAGATATCTCGGATACGAACCGAGATATAAGACCTTTAGAAAAACCGATTATATACTCCTAAAACGTAAGTCCCTAATACCGACTCGACTAACGATAGCCGTTTATATCGTACTACCTCGACCGCTTTTACCGATCCTAATACCCTAGTAGTTACTACCTTTACCCCGATAAGTAAGGCGGCCTAGCCGGAGTTCGCCCCTATTACTCCCCTAGGGTAGGTTAGCTCGTACTATAATAAGTAAGAGAGGACTAAGATTAAGACTATTAGCCCGTTTAGGGGAAAGAAAACCGAATTTAGTAGCTTCCTTAGTAACCTCCGATCGAAGATAAGGACTAATTAACCTTCCTTCCGGATAGAGGATAATCGGATAGATTTTCTCTTTCGCTCTCTCGAAGGTAAAGCTAAGCGGGCCTTCGAGATAAGGTATAACTCTAATACCTGGCCTTTCTCTAGGCTAGCTAAAATAGTTTAGTATTTTAAATTAGCCTTTAGTAATCCGAATAAGTTTTTAGAAGCTAAGGAATAACTAAGTAAGCTTAAGTTCTTAGTCTATAGAAAATAGGATATATAACTCTTTATCGTAGAATTTAATCTTCTAGTAGTATAGACCTAGATCCCTAGTAAGATAATAAAGTAGGAGTTATAGGAATACTTGCCTACCGGACTCGACCTAAGCCTCTTCGAAAAAGCTAGGGACCCCCGGATCGACTACGAAGCTTTTTATATTAGCGTTAAAGGTACCGTTTATTATAGGAAGAGGGAGATAACGGAAATAACCTAAACTCCCCGCCTACGTTATAATAATAAGCTAGTAGACGACCTAAAGAAGCCGGCTATTATTAAGGGTAAAGGCCGAGCCTTAATACCCGATAAGAAGAAAGTTTATTAGGAAAATAGGATTTATTTTATCTACGGGAAAAAGGAGTATTAAGCTAAAGACTATCCCGATAAATAGCGTATAGCTTAGGTCCCTCGACCCCTAACCCCTAGTATAGCTACTACCGACTCTAATAACTCGTCGGATTCGGGAAAAGCCTAGGACTATTAGAAGTCTCTATAATAATCCCTAAGGTATTACGAATAGGGAAAATAATAGAAGGTTCGTTTACTATTAATAATTAAATATAAGTTAATAGTATCGCCCTCCGTACTTCTATACTATATAATACTAGAGTAGATTCTCGTCTCCTCGTTAGCCGCCGCTTTACCTAATAGGTAATTAAACGCCTAGGTACCGAGCTAGTCTTAGTAAAGCTAATACCTCTCGTCGACTTCTAAGGACGCGAGGCTGGCTATATTCGTAAATATCTAATTACTACCCTCGTTATCGACGGCCGGTTATTTCCCTAAGAAACCTTTTAAATTACCGATTATACGTAAGATATTTTCGTCGGCTTATTCTAAATAGCGGAGAAAAACCTACTACTTAATTACGCTACCCGCTAACTTATCTAGCCTAATAACCTACCGGCCCTCGCTAAATATTTACCCTCGATACTTTTCTCTCGATAGACTCCTAATTAATTAGTCGACCCTAAGATCTAAGCTAATACTAAATATTAGAACCGATTAATTAATAAGGACGAGAAATAATACTAAATACTCCGATATTCCGAGGGGAATAGTAAGATCGTCTAGCCGATAGGACCTAAGAAGCTAAAGCTATCGCCCGATACTATCGTAGTTAATACTAAAGACTAAGTTATTCGAGAATAGCTTATCCGATAGGTCTAGGAAGATCCTCGCCGCCGGCGGTAGGAGGAACTTACCCCTTTAATACCTACTAGACCTATCCCTCTTAAAAACGATAATAATAACGTAAGTATACCTATAGTAAAGCTAAGCTTAGCTAGCCGTATATACTAAGGATAGAAGATTCCCTTCCTAAAGGGAGAAAACCCCGAGTATATTACCTTTATCCGAAGTATAATCCTACTACTAATCGCCTACCTTAAGGGTTTCTTTAGTAAGAAGGAGGTATATACGTTAGCTAGTCCCTATCCCGGCTATAATATTACCCTCGAGTTAAAAAAACCTCTAAACCCGGCTAGTCCCCTATCCTACCGTATACCCGTTAAATACTTACCTCTAGAAAAAGAAATAGTAAACTACCTTTTAAAGATCGGATTTATTACTACTAACGCTAGCCCTTATACCGCTTTAGTACTCTTCGCGCTAAAACCGTACTCGATAACTAGGCGTTTCTATATCGACTATAGGTAGATAAATAATTATTTTAAGAGCCGTATCTCCCCCGCCCCTTTTTTAGAGGGTACTACCTTTAACTATCGCTCTACTAAACGGTTCTCTAAGATCGACGTTATCTAGGCCTTTTACCGACTCCGTCTAAACCTAGATTCCGAGTATTTAACCGCCTTTTATACTCGTTTTAGTATATATCGTTAAAAGGTCCTACTATTTAGACTTAAGGTTAGACTAGCCTAGTTTTAGAACTTTATTAACGCCTAGCTATATAACCTCCTCGACTAATATACTAGCGCGTATATAGATAACGTATTAATCTACTTAGACGATAATAAAGAAGAGGAATATTAGGTAGAATATAAAGAGGTTATTTAACGCCTCTATTAAGCTAACCTCTAAGGGGATATAAAGAAATTATAGTTTAATATTACGAAGGTCGATTATCTAGGAGTTATACTCTATACCGGAAAAGGACTAAGTATTAACCCCTAGAAAGTATAAGCTATCTAAGACTAGAAGTTTAAGGACCTATACGATTATAAGGCTATCCGTTCTTTCGTTAGCCTATATAACTTTATCCGGATCTTCTACTATTACGTAAGCTAAATAGTAGAGCCGCTAAATAGACTCTTAAAGAAGAATATTAACTTCGTCTTAGGGCCTAAATAACGTTAAATATTCGAATAGATAAAGAAGCTTACGATAAAAGCGCCTATACTTACCTTCTTCCGCCCTAAGTTACCTACTAGGTTAAAGACTAATACCTCTTATAATACTACCGCTAGCGTCCTCTAGTAATAGTAGACTAATTCGACCTAGAAACTAATAGGGTTCTTCTTAAAAACTATAGTCCCGGCCGAACGAGTATACCCGATTTAGGACCGAGAACTACTCGCTATCGTATAGAGTCTTAAGTACTTCTATTTAAAGCTCCTCGGATAGAAATTCGACGTTATTACGGATTACGAAGTATTAGTATACTTTACTATTAAAAGAATACTCTTTACTCGATAAGTCCGCTAGTCTAATTTCCTCGCTTAGTTCGATATCTATTTCCTCTATCGCCTAGGATAACTTAATATAGTTATTAACGCCCTATCTCGAAAAACGGCCGAACTACCTACCGTTAAGGCTAGGGAAAAGGAAGAACGTACGCTCGCTATAATCCTACGAGAGAAACTCGGCTTTAATCTACCTAAGACCCCTATTACTATCGTACTAGTCTATACTACCGAGATATAAGCCCCTATAGGATTAGACTTAGTCTCCCTTATTTAGGAAAAGAACGTTATATAAGGTTTTAGCTACTATAGGTACTAGTTAATCGTACTAGAATAGATAACCGACTAGAAATAATTCCTTCGTACCGCCCTAATCTATAAAGCTTATAAACCTACTATTTTCGCCTACGGCGGGTAGAATAAGACGATTAAGGTACTCTAGCGAGACTACTACTAGCCTAGAATAAAGCAAAATATCCGCCGATATATTCGTAATTACTACGAGTACTAAAGGAATAAGATCCCCTACGATAAAACGCCCGGCTTATTATACCCCTTACTTATACCGACCGCCGTTTAGGAGTATATCGCCTACGATAGGAAAACGATACTAAGGGACCGCCTAGGCTATAATTACGTATAAACCTTCGTTTATAAACTTAGCCGTCTAATCGCTATACTGCCTAGAAAGAAGATAAATATAGTAGAGGTCCTCGCCGGCTATTACTTTAAATAACTCTACCGCTTCTTCGGGTTACTAGTAGTCTAGATTACTAATAACGTAGGCCTATTCGTCTTAGGTTTCTTAAAGGAGATTAATCGACTAATAGGCACTAAGTACTAATACGGTAGCGCGCTATATCTATAGACGTAAGGTAGCGTAGAAGTTACTAATTAGTATTTAGATTAAAGGTTATACTTCTACGTTAATAAGTACTAAGACGACTAGAGCGACTTCTTACTAGCGCTCGACTTTATATATAACTCGTTATAGTACTCCTCTATTAATATAGCGCCTTTAATAATAGCCCTTAGTAAGGATATACGTAACCCCTTAACGCTATTACTAGAACCTATATAGGCTATAACGATCGCTATAATATAAGTATAAAAGCTAATAGCTAAAGTAAAAGAAGTATAATAATAAGCTTAGTAAGTAACGACTATAATATAAAGTTAATAAAAGAAGTAAGTAGATAAGAAACGCTAATTAGTTAACTTTACTATCGGCGATAGTATCTTCCTATAGCGAAAAGGATTTAGTATAATAGCTCCTACGACTCGGCTTAACGCATAGTAGTTAAGCCCGTTTAAGATTATAGAAGAGCGAGGCTATAGCTACGTTTTAGATCTACCGGAGTCGTATAAAATAACTAACCTCTTCTATACCGACCGCCTTAGGAAAGCAGTAAACGACCCCCTACTAGGCTAGATATAACCCGCCCTAGAGCCTAAGGAGATTAATAGCCTACTAGAATAGGAAGTATATTAAATCCTATAATCGCGAGTTACCGGATAAAGTAAACGACTAGAATATTAGGTTAACTAGAGAGGCTATAATCCTAATAAAACTTAGTACCCGGCTTAGAATTTTAAATACGTACTAATAGCTATTAAATTATACTACGACCTATACCCTATAGCGCTAGGATTACCCGTTAATCTATAGTATTAGATCGAAGCTATAGCTATAGATTTAGACTACGACGACCGGAATAATAATAATAACGCCGTCTATATAGGCGCTAAACCAAAGACGAGAAGGTATACTTAACCTTAATACGTATATTAAGGCCGTACGAGGGGGGTAGTATAACGCACTATATATCTAATTACGGCGTATATCTAGTTATACTATATATCTTATTACGGTAGCGTATATTTAATTATAGCTTACCCCGCTTTACCCCTCTTCCTATATTATATACCTACTACTATATAAAAGGGCTACGATTAATCTATAGCTTTTTCCTCTTTTCTTCTCTTTTCTCTTTAGCTTTGAGTCTTCGTTTATAGTACTAAATATATTAAGTTGCTAGCCGTATTACTAAATAGAACTTCTTTTTATTTAGTAGGGATTATAACTATACTATTTACTAGGATTATTACCTTCCCTTAATATTAAACCTTCCTTATAATATTAACCTAAGGCTTATCTATAGAGAATAGGATTTTAAAATCGGCTAGGGTATTAAGGTAAATCGTTATAATCCTATAGTCGATATTTCCTTAATAAGGCTAGAAGAAGGTATTACCTAGTAAAGCTTTAGCGCTTAGGTTATCGATAACCTATTCTAAGGCGGTAAACCTAGAGAATCCTATAAGCGATTTATCCGATTTAAACCCATAGGATAAGAAGGAGAAGGTAGCCTAAGTCGTATAAATAAAAGGCTCTCCTAAGATCCCTCTAATTAGTATAGGCTTCTTTTCCTTAACCTTATACTTAAAGTTCTAAATAAATTTATAATTAATAAGCGGATTCCTATAGCCTATATTAGGATAAACTTCGAAGCTAGGTTTATTAGGTATAGCCTATACCTTAATACGGAGGTACGAGTAGGAATTAATTCCTTATATATTAATCCTAGCCTTTATTAGCTTAGGGATATAAATTACTTTAGAGTTAGTAGTCTCTAGAGCTTTTACCTTACCCTACTTTTAATAAATAAGCTAGCCTACTTTAATCGAGTTCTATAAATACTTATATAGGCTATTTCCCGAAGGAAACTCGTAATAATAGTAGGAATACTTATAAGCCTTAAGGCTATACTTAGTCTTTTAACGGATTCTCTTTAGGCTAATATAATCCTTTATAATAATATATTTATCTAGGGCGGTAATAATAGGAAATTATCGACTATACTTACTATATTAATAGGCTCCTTAAGGGTTACCTTCTTAGGCTTTAATAAGGAAAGCGTATCCTATATTTTCTTCGGGGGTATCCTCCTTAGATAAAGTAGATAAAGCGGATAACTCGTCTTCCCCTTTACTAGTACTAGATTCGTTAACCTAGTATTTATCCTTAAAATATACCTTCTTCTCTTTCTTCTCTTCGACGCGGTTAATACGGCTATAATAATAGGAATTATCGCTATAATACTAGGAATTATCGTAGTTATATACGTTTTAATTCCTATAGTTATAATACCCTCCTTAATCGCTATTATAATAATATCCTTAGTTATTATTATAATAATATCCTCGGTTATTATTATATCTTTCTTCGCGCTTTTCCCCCTCCGAAAAGGGTTATTAATCCCCGTAATTATTACCGGATTTACGGTTATCCTATAGGGACTTAGTAGTAAATATCTTATTAAACTTAAGATACTACTCGAGGTACTTATTAATATACTCCTTATAGGACTCGATATTTTAGATCTAGTAAATTAGGATTATACGATTCTTCGGAGGCTCGAGTTCTTTAGTAATCTCGATAATAATAAAAGGAAAAATAATCTTAAGAATCGTCTTATTAGTCGTAATATAGAGTTATTAGGCGAGAGAAACCTTATACTATAGCTAGTAAATTAAAAATATTATCTTATTAACCTATATATTAATAGTATATTTAGCGCTATAAAATTCTTACTAAACCTATATAATTAGGCGGCGGAATCGCTTCTAAAAACGCTTTATAAAGTAGTTAAGGGTATTAAAAGTAAGCTTTTAGCGCTATTCAAAGTTTAACTCGGCTATATACTATATAAGTATAACGCCTATAAGAAATAAAAGGTAAAATAGATAAAGAGCGTAGGTATTATTAGATTTATAAATATAAAGGTATTTATAGAAGAGATTAATATTAGTAAAAGCGATCTTTTTATCCTTACTAGTAATAATACCTATTCTATTAGGGTTTAGGTAATCCGGATAGAAAGTACTAATATTATCTCTTTTTAGCCTCTTACTAATAGCTTCTTCGGAGGCCTTATCGATAGTTAGATCTACCGAAAAATCTCGTCGATAACGCCTATACTCCGTAAAATCTAACTTAGATTTAGAATCGGAGCTATCGAAAGGTATAGACTACTAATAGCGTTTACCCTATAGTATTCGTCGGAAAACGGTAGCTTCTATAGTAAAATAAGCGGGTTCTTTATTAATAAGAATATATTTTTTAATAGAGAGCTAAACTAAAGCTTATTATAAGAGTGTTTACGAGGGCTTATAATTAGTAAGATATAATTCCTCCGACTCTCCCTTATTAATAGGTATAAAAAGGTCGTATAAAAAGACCTTAGGTTTAAGAATATTATCCGTATAATACCTTTTAAGACGGGCTCGGATAATCCCTACTATATTAAGGTACTTATCCCTTATACTTTTATATTAGAGTATTTTATAATATATTCCGGGATAAGCATACTTAAGACGATAAATAGCTATATAATAGGCGTTTATATAATCTAAATTATAATTTATAAATAAATCTAGAATAATTATAGTAGGTTATTTAATAAGAAATTTATAGAAGTATAAGGCCTATATAATTATAAGTCGGAACTTATTATCCGTTTAAATACCCTAATATAATTCCTTTATATACTCGACTAGGTTATTTAAGTTAATAAATATAGACTTTTAATACCCCTTATTTCCTATAGGCTCTAGGGATATCTCCCTAATAGTAGCGCCCTCGTCTTCCGGGTTAGAGTTTACCTTATCTATAGTACGAAAACTAGGCTCCCCTATACTAGTACTAGGCTCGCTTATACGAGAGCTTATCTAAGAGCTAGGCTCCCCCTTTTTCCGTATAAGTCCCTTCCCCTTTCCTATAGGGGCGGAGGCGTCCTTAGCTATAATATATCTTATTTTAGTAAGGCTTATTATCTTACCGAGTCTTCTTAATTAGTCTATTATACTTATAGAACCTAAGATATTATCTAGGTTCTCCGTAAATTAAATAAGCGGGGAATATAATAAGTAGTCTATAGTATTATAAAAGTACTATAGGTCTTAAGAGGATATAATACTACCGTTATAAAGGGTCGTATAATTTATAATTTATAAGGACTAGCTTATAAGCTTATCCGATTATAAGGATTAGTATAAGGCCTATTTAATTATAAGGATTAGCGAAAAGCCTATTTAATTATCCGATTAGAATAATCGTAAAGTTATCGCTATAAGCGAAGTAGAATTACTATTATATAGTATACTTAGGGCTAGATTAAGATATTATAAGAGTAATAATTCTCCTCCGTACTCTATATACGAAGAGCGTACCCTAATAGGCGGCTATAAGCCCTATAACTAAGGGCGATTATATTATATAATCCTTCCCCTCCCGATGCCTTTATACGCTTATACGTATATTCTCCTATAGCCTCCGTATATTCTAACGAATGTATATTAATAGTATACTCTCGTATTATTTAGGGAATATCGGCCGAGTCTTTAGCGTTTCTAGTATTTCCCTAGGGCTCCTCCTAAAGCTCCTTAGGGTTATTAATTATAATTATATTTATTTAATCCGATAATTCTAAAGCTATATCTACGAGTTAGTAAATTCCTATAATTATAAGATCGTTTACTATAGTTAAGGGGTCTAGGTCTTCGGTATTATTAATATATTCTAGGAAGTAAATAGCGTTTTTAGCTTTTTATAGTTATTCGCGTTTATTCTTATAGAACCGTATTTTATTAAATATTATATTTCTAATCCTTTTAACTTCGTATTTACTCGGGATCTAGATCCTAAAAATATTATTTAAATTATAGCCTATAAGGAATCCCTTTTTAGTATAGGGCTTTATTCGTAGGTCCTATTATTAAATCGATTATTAGGCTTATCTTATAAAAGGGTATATAAAGTACCCGTATACCCTTAAATATAATATATTAATTATATAGCTTACTTATTCCTTATTATAATCCTTTAGCTAATCGTATAACTTATTAAGCGGTATAGACTATTTAATTATCCTATTCGGAGTCCTATTATAAATATAGGTTACTACTTTCTAGACTTCGGGCTATAAGGACTTCGGGAGGTTTACCCTAATCCTTATAGCTCTAGTTTTTATACCTACTACCCCCCTAGCGCGCTTAATAGGGCTATTCTAGGCAAAGGTATAGGGTACTATAGTTTTATCCTAGATACTATTCTATTTAATCTATTTATTATAGCCTAACTAAAGTCTATAATCGTTATTATAATAAAGAACTACTATAACGCGCTATATATCTAATTATAGCGTATATCTAGTTACGCTATATATCTTATTACGGTAGCGTATATTTAATTATAGCTTACCCCGCTTTATCCCTCTTCCTATATTATATGCCTACTATTATATAAAAGGGCTACGATTAATCTATAGCTTTTTCCTCTTTTCTTCTCTTTTCTCTTTAGCTTTAAGTTTTTATTTATAGTACTAAATATATTAAGTTACTAGCCGTATTACTACTTAAAGCTTAAATAACGCTAATAAGCGTTTTAAAATACGTATTTATACTTTTTATATCCTTATAAGGACGGAAAACCTTATAACTCGACTATAACTACGACCCTTAACTACTTAAATATTGGAAGCCGAAGGATTAGTACTCCGATATTTAGTATAATTAGCTTTAAAGGAGTTAGAAACTAGTAAAACGACTAGTATAGCTTCCTTATCGAAGTCTCCTAAGATAATAATACCTATACTAAAGGACTTTTAGTCCCTTATACGAATAGTAGCTTAGTAGACTTAGGCTATAAAGACCTAAACTAAAAAAATATCTCGGATATAAACCGAGATATAAAACCTTTAGAAGAACCGATTATATACCCCTAAAACGTAAATCCCTAATACTAATTCGACTAACGATAGCTATTTATATTATACTACCTCGACTACTTTTACTAATCCTAATACCCTAATAGCTACTACCTTTATACTAATAGGTAAGGTAGCCTAGCTAGAGTTTACCCCTATTACTCCTTTAGGATAAGTTAGCTTATACTATAATAAGTAGGAAAAGACTAAGATTAAGACTATTAGCCCGTTTAGAGGAAAGAAGACTAAATTTAGTAGCTTTTTTAATAACCTCCGATTAAAAATAAGGACTAATTAACCTTCCTTCTAAATAGAGGATAATCGGATAGATTTTCTCTTTTGCTCTCTCGAAGGTAAAGCTAAACGGGCCCTAGAGATAAAACGTAACTCTAATACCTAGCCTTTCTCTAGGCTAGCTAAAATAGTTTAGTATTTTAAATTAGCTTTTAGTAATCTAAACGAGTTCTCGGAAGCTAAGGAACGACTAAGTAAGCTTAAGTTCTTAGTCTATAGAAAATAGGATATATAGCTCTTTATTATAGAATTTAATCTTCTTATAGCTTAAACCTAGGTCCTTAGTAAGATAATAAAGTAGGAGTTATAGGAATACCTATTTACTAGACTCGACCTAAGCCTCTTCGAAAAGGCTAGGGACCCTAGAATTAACTACGAAGCTTTTTATATTAGTATTAAAGGTATTATTTATTATAGGAAGAAGGAGGTAATAGAAATAATCTAGACTCTTTACCTACGTTACGATAATAAGCTAGTAGATAACCTAAAGAAGCTAGCTATTACTAAGGGTAAAGGCTAAGCCTTAACCCCCGATAAGAAGAAAGTTTATTAGGAAAATAAGACTTATTTTATTTATAGGAAAAAGGAGTATTAAGCTAAAGACTATCCTAATAAATAGCGTATAGCTTAGGTCCTTTAACCCCTAACCCCTAGTATAGCTATTACCGACTCTAATAACTCGTCGGATTCGGGAAAAGCCTAGGACTATTAGAAGTCTCTATAATAATCCTTAAGGTATTACGAATAAGGAAAGTAATAGAAGGTTCGTTTACTATCGATAGCTAAATATAAGTTAATAATATTACCCTCTATACTTCTATACTATATAATACTAAAATAGATTCCCGTCTTCTTATTAGCTATTATTTTACCTAATAGGTAGTTAAACGCCTAAGTACTAAGCTAGTCTTAGTAAAACTAGTACCTTTTATCGACTTTTAAGGATATAAGGCTAGCTATATTCGTAAATATTTAATCGTTACCCTTATTATTAATAGCTAGTTATTTCCCTAAAAAACCTTCTAAGTTACCGACTATATATAAGATATTTTTATCGGCTTATTTTAAATAATAGAGAAAAACCTATTACTTAATTATACTATTTACTAACTTATCTAGCCTAATAACCTACCTACCCTTATTAAATATTTACTTTCGATACTTTTCTCTTAATAGGCTCCTAATTAATTAATTAACCCTAAGATCTAAGCTAATACTAAACGTTAGAACCGATTAATTAATAAGGATAAAAAATAGTATTAAATACTCTAATATTCTAAGGCGAATAATAAGATTATCTAGCTAATAGGACCTAAAAAGCCTAAGCTATTACTTAACGCCTTCGTAGTCGATACTAAGGACTAAGCTATTTAAAAGTAGCTTATTTAATAAGTCTAGGAAGATCCTTACCGCCGGCGGTAAGAGGAACTTACCCTATTAATACTAATTAGACCTATCCCTCTTAAAAACGATAATAATAACGATTATATAGGTATACTTATAATAAAGCTAAGTTTAGCTAGTTATATATACTAAGGATAGAAGATTCCCTTCTTAAAGGGAGAAGACCCTAAGTATATTACCTTTATCCGAAGTATAATCCTACTACTAATCGCCTACCTTAAGGGTTTCTTTAGTAAGAAGGAGGTATATATATTAACTAGCCCCTATCCTAGCTATAATATTACCCTTAAGCTAGAGAAGCCTCTAAACCCGGTTAATCCCCTATCCTATTATATACCTATTAAATACTTACCTTTAGAAAAAGAAATAATAAACTACCTTCTAAAGATTAGATTTATTATTATTAATACTAGCCCTTATACCGCTTTAGTACTCTTCGTACTAAAACTATACTTAATAATTAGGCGTTTTTATATCGATTATAAGTAGATAAATAATTATTTTAAAAGCCGTATTTCTCCTACCCTTTCTTTAAAGGGTACTACCTTTAACTATTAGTCTACTAAACGGTTCTCTAAGATTAATATTATTTAGGCCTTTTACCGACTCCGTTTAGACCTAGATTCCGAGTATTTAACCGCCTTTCGTACTCGTTTTAGTATATATTATTAGAAAGTCCTACTATTTAGACTTAAGGTTAGGCTAGCCTAGTTTTAGAATTTTATTAACGCTTAGCTATATAACCTCCTCGATTAATATACTAGTATATACGTAGATAACGTATTAATCTACTTAGACGATAATAAAGAAGAGGAATACTAAGTAGAATATAAAGAGGTTATCTAGTACCTTTATTAAGCTAACCTTTAAGGAAATATAAAGAAATTATAGTTTAATATTACGAAAGTCGATTATCTAGGAGTTATACTCTACGCTAGAGAAGGACTAAGCGTTAACCCCCGTAAAGTATAAGCTATCTAAGACTAGAAGTTTAAGGACCTATACGATTATAAGGCTATCTATTCTTTTATTAGCCTATATAACTTTATCCGAATCTTCTACTACTATATAAGCTAAATAGCGGAGCCTTTAAATAGACTCTTAAAGAAGGATACCGACTTTATTTTAGGACCTAAGTAGTATTAAGCGTTTAAATAGATAAAGAAGCTTACGATAAAAGCGCTTATACTCGCTTTCTTCTACCCTAAGTTACCTATTAAGTTAAAAACTAACGCCTTATATAATACTATTACTAGTATACTCTAATAATAGTAGACTAATTCGACCTAGAAGCTAATAGGGTTCTTCTTAAAAACTATAGTCCTAGCCGAATAAGCGTACTCGATTTAGGACTAAGAACTACTCGCTATCGTATAGAGTTTTAAGTACTTTTATCTAAAGCTCCTCGGATAAAAATTTAACGTTATTATAGATTATAAGGTACTAGTATACTTTATTATTAAAAGAATACTCTTTACCTAGTAAGTCTACTAGTTTAATTTCCTTACTTAGTTTAATATCTATTTCCTTTATTACCTAGGATAACTTAATATAGCCGCTAACGCCCTATTTTAAAAGATAACTAAGCTACCTATTATTAAGGCTAGGGAAAAGGAAGAACGTATACTTACTATAATCCTACGAGAGAAGCTTGGTTTTAATCTACCCGAAACCCCTATTACTATCGTACTAGTTATAACGCGCTGTATATCTAATCACGGCGTACATCTAGTTACGCTACACATCTTATCACGGTAGCGTACATTTAATTATAGCTTACCCCGCTTTACCCCTCTTCCTGTATTACATGCCCACTACTATACAAAAGGGCTACGATTAATCTATAGCTTTTTCCTCTTTTCTTCTCTTTTCTCTTTAGCTTTAAGTCTTCGTTTATAGTACTAAATATATTAAGTTACTAGCCGTATTACTACTTAAAGCTTAAAAACGACGCTAACGAGCGTCTTAAAATACGTATCTATACTCCTTACGTCCTCGTAGGGACGGAAAACCTTATAACTCGACTACGACTACGACCCTTAACTACCTAAATATTAGAAGCCGAAGGATTAGTACCCCGACGTTTAGTACGATTAGCTTTAAAGGAGTTAGAAGCTAGCGAAACGCCTAGTATAGCTTCCTTATCGAAGTCTCCTAAGATAATAATACCTATACTAGAGGACTTTTAGTCGCTTATATAAATAATAGCTTAGTAGACTTAGGCTATAAAGACCTAGACTAAAAAGATATTTTAGATACGAACCGAGATATAAGACCTTTAGAAGAACCGACTACGTATTCCCGAAACGTAAATCCCTAATACCGACTCGATTAACGATAGCCGTTTACGTTATACTACCTCGACCGCTTTTACTAATCCTAATACCCTAGTAGTTACTACCTTTACCCCGATAGGTAAGGCGGCCTAGCCGGAGTTTACCCCTATTACTCCCCTAGGGTAGGTTAGCTCGTACTATAATAAGTAAAAGAGGACTAAGATTAAGACTATTAGCCTATTTAGGGGAAAGAAGACCGAATTTAGTAGCTTCCTTAGCGACCTCCGATCGAAAATAAGGACTAATTAACCTTCTTTCCGGATAGAGGATAATCGGATAGATTTTCTCTTTCGCTCTCTCGAAGGTAAAGCTAAACGGGCCCTCGAGATAAAGCGTAACTCCGATACCCGGCTTTTCTCTAGGCTAGCTAAAATAGTTTAGTATCTCGAATTAGCCTTTAGTAATCCGAATAAGTTTTTAAAAGCTAAAGAACGACTAAATAAGCTTAAGTTCTTAGTCTACGAAAAATAGGATATATAACTCTTTATCGTAGAATTTAATCTTCTAATAGTATAGACCTAGATCCCTAGTAAGATAATAAAGTAGGAGTTATAGGAATACCTGCCTACTAGACTCGACCTAAGCCTCTTCGAAAAAGCCAGGGACCCCCGGATCGACTACGAAGCTTTTTATATTAGCGTTAAAGGTACCGTTTATTATAGGAAGAGGGAGATAATAGAAATAACCTAGACTCCCCGCCTACGTTACGATAATAAGCTAGTAAACGACCTAAAGAAGCCGGCTACTACTAAGGGTAAAGGCTAAGCCTTAATACCCGATAAGAAGAAAGTTTATTAGGAAAACGGGACTTATTTTATTTATAGGAAAAAGGAGTATTAAGCTAAAGACTATCCCGATAAATAGCGTATAGCTTAGATCCCTCGACCCCTAACCCCTAGTATAGCTACTACCGACTCTAATAACTCGTCGGATTCGGGAAAAGCCTAGGACTATTAAAAGTCTTTATAATAATCCCTAAGGTATTACGAATAAGGAAAGTAATAAAAGGTTCGTTTATTATCGATAGCTAAATATAAGTTAATAGTATTACCCTCCGTACTTCTATACTATATAATACTAGAGTAGATTCCCGTCTCCTCGTTAGCTACCGTTTTACCTAATAAGTAGTTAAACGCCTAGGTACCGAGCTAGTCTTAGTAAAGCTAGTACCTTTCGTCGACTTCTAAGGACGTAAGGCTAGCTACGTTCGTAAATATTTAATCGCTACCCTTATTATCGATAGCTGGTTATTTCCCTAAGAAACCTTCTAAGTTACCGATTATACGTAAAATATTTTTATTAGCTTATTCTAAATAATAAAGAAAAACCTACTATTTAATTACGCTACCCGCTAACTTATTTAGCCTAATAACCTACTAGCCCTCGCTAAATATTTACCCTCGATACTTCTCTTTCGATAGACTCCTAATTAATTAATCGACTCTAAGATCTAAGCTAATACTAAATATTAGAACCGATTAATTAATAAGGATAAAAAACGGTACTAAATACTCTAACGTTCTAAGGGGAATAGTAAGATCGTCTAGCCGATAGGACCTAAAAAGCCAAAGCTATCGCTCGACGCTATCGTAGTTAATACTAAAAACTAAGCTATTCGAGAGTAGCTTATCTAATAGGTCTAGGAAGATCCTCGCCGCCGGCGGTAGGAAGAACTTACCCCTTTAATACCTACTAGACCTATCCCTCTTAAAGACGATAATAATAACGTAGGTATACCTATAGCGAAGCTAAGCTTAGCTAGCCGTATATATTAAGGATAGAAGATTCCCTTCCTAAAGGGAGAAGACCCCGAGTATATTACCTTTATCCGAAGTATAATCCTACTATTAATCGCCTACCTTAAGGGTTTCTTTAGTAAGAAGAAGGTATATATATTAGCTAATCCTTATCCTAGCTATAATATTACCCTCGAGCTAGAGAAGCCTCTAAACCTAGCTAATCCCCTATCCTACCGTATACCCGTTAAATACTTACCTTTAGAAAAAGAAATAATAGACTACCTTCTAAAGATTGGATTTATTATTACCGATACTAGCCCCTATACTACTTTAGTACTCTTCGCGCTAAAACCGTATTCGATAGCTAGGCGTTTCTATATCGACTATAGGTAAATAAATAATTATCTTAAGAGCCGTATTTTCCCCGCCCCTTTTTTAGAGGGTACTACTTTTAATTATTATTCTACTAAACGGTTCTCTAAGATCAACGTTATCTAGGCCTTTTACCGACTCCGTCTAGACCTAGATTCCGAGTATTTAACCGCCTTTCGTACTCGTTTTAGTATATATTATTAGAAGGTCCTACTATTTAGACTTAAGGTCGGACTAGCCTAGTTTTAGAACTTTATTAACGCCTAGTTATACGACCTCCTCGACTAATATACTAGCGCGTATATAGATAACGTATTAATCTACTTAGACGATAACGAAAAAGAGGAATACTAGGTAGAATATAAAGAGGTTATTTAGCGCCTTTATTAAGCTAACCTCTAAGGGGATATAAAGAAATTACGGTTTAATATTACGAAGGTCGATTATCTAGGAGTTATATTCTACGCTAGAGAAGGACTAAGTATTAACCCCTAGAAAGTATAAGCTATCTAAGACTAGAAGTTCGAGGACTTATACGATTATAAGGCTATCCGTTCTTTTATCGGCCTATATAACTTTATCCGGATCTTCTACTATTACGTAAGCTAAGTAGTAGAGCCGCTAAATAAACTCTTAAAAAAGGACGTCGACTTCGTCTTAGGGCCCGAGTAACGTTAAGTATTCGAATAAATAAAAAAGCTCGCGATAAAAGCGCCTATACTCGCCTTCTTCCGCCCTAAGTTGCCTACTAGGTTAAAGACTAACGCCTTTCGTAATACTACCGCTAGTATCCTCTAGTAGTAGTAGACTAATTCGACCTAGAAGTTAATAGGGTTCTTCTTAAAGACTATAATCCCGGCCGAATAAGTATACCTAATTTAGGACCGAGAACTACTCGCTATCGTATAGAGTTTTAAGTACTTCTATCTAGAGCTCCTCGGATAGAAATTCGACGTTATTACGGATTACGAAGTACTAGTATACTTTACTACTAAAAGAATACTCTCTACTCGATAAGTCTACTAGTCTAATTTCCTCGCTTAGTTCGATATCTATTTCCTCTATCGCCTAGGACGACTTAATATAGCCGCCGATACCCTATTTCGAAAAACGGCCGAATTACCTACTATTAAGGCTAAGGAAAAGGAAGAACGTATACTTACTATAATCCTATAAGAGAAGCTCGGCTTTAATCTACCTAAGACCCCCGTTACTATTACGCTAGTCTATACTACCGAAATATAAGCCCCTATAGGATTAGACTTAGTCTCCCTTATCTAGGAAGAGAATATCGTATAAGGTCTCGGCTACTACGGGTACTAGTTAATTATACTAGAATAGACGACCGATTAGAAATAGTTCCTTCGTACCGCCCTAATCCGTAAAGCTTATAAACCTACTATCTTCGCCTATAGCGGGTAGAATAAGACGATTAAGGTACTCTAGCGAGACTACTACTAGCCTAGAATAAAGTAAGATATCCGCCGATATATTCGTAATTACTACGAGTACTAGAAGAATAAGATCCCCTATAATAAAACGCCTAGCTTACTATACCCCTTACCCGTACTAACTATTATTTAGGAGTATATTACCTATAATAAGAAAATAATACTAAGGGACCGCCTAGGTTACGACTACGTATAAACCTTCGTTTATAAACTTAGCCGTCTAATCGCTATACTACCCGGAAAGAAGATAAATATAGTAAAAGTCCTCGCTAGCTATTACTTTAGATAACTCTACCGCTTCTTCGGGTTACTAGTAGTCTAGATTACTAATAACGTAGGCCTATTCGTCTTAGGTTTTTTAAAGGAGATTAATCGACTAATAGGTACTAAGTACTAATACGGTAGCGTACTATATCCGTAAACGTAGGGTAGCGTAGAAATTACTAATTAGTATCTAGATTAAAGGTTATACTTCTACGTTAATAAGTACTAAGACGACTAGAGCGACTTCTTACTAGCGCTCGACTTTATATATAACTCGTTATAGTACTCCTCTATTAATATAGCGCCTCTAATAATAGCCCTTAGTAAGGATATACATAACCCCTTAACGCTATTACTAGAACCTACGTAGGCTATAATAACTATTATAATATAAGCGTAAAAGCTAATAGCTAAAGTAAAAGAAGTATAATAATAAGCTTAGTAGGTAACGACTATAACGCAAAGTTAATAAAAGAAGTAAGTAGATAAGAAACGCCGACTAGTTAACTTTACTATCGGCGATAGCATTTTCCTATAGCGAAAAGGATTTAGTATAGTAGCTCCTACGACTCGGCTCGACGTATAGTAGTTAGGCCCGTTTAAGATTATAGAAGAGCGAGGCTATAGCTATATTTTAGATCTACCGGAGTCGTATAAAATAACCAACCTCTTCTATACCGACCGCCTTAGGAAAGCAGTAAATAACCCCCTACTAGGCTAGATATAACCCGCCCTAGAGCCTAAGGAGATTAATAGCCTACTAGAATAGGAAGTATATTAAATCCTACGATCGCGAGTTACCGGATAAAGTAAGCGATTAGAATATTAGGTTAACTAAAGAGGCTATAATCCTAACGAAACTTAGTACCCGGCTCGGAATTTTAAACACGTACTAATAGCTATTAAATTATACTACGACCTATACCCTATAGCGCTAGGACTACCCGTTAATCTATAGTATTAGATCGAAGCTATAACTATAGATTTAGACTACGACGACCGGGATAATAACGATAACGCCGTCTATATAGGCGCTAAACTAAAGACGAGAAGGCATACTTAACCTTAATACGTATATTAAGGCCGTACGAGGGGGGTAGTATAACGCGCTATATATCTAATTACGGCGTATATCTAGTTATACTATATATCTTATTACGGTAGCGTATATTTAATTATAGCTTACCCCGCTTTACCCCTCTTCCTATATTACGTGCCTACTACTATATAAAAGGGCTACGATTAATCTATAGCTTTTTCCTCTTTTCTTCTCTTTTCTCTTTAGCTTTAAGTCTTCGTTTATAGTACTAAATACATTAAGTTACTAGCCGTATTACTAGTCTATACTACTAAGATATAAGCCCCTATAAGATTAGACTTAGTCGCCCTTATTTAAGAGGAAAATATTATATAAGGTTTTAGTTATTATAAGTCCTAGTTAATCGTACTAGAATAAATAACTAATAAGAAATAGTTCCTTCGTACTACCCTAATCTATAAAGCTTATAAACCTACTATTTTCGCCTATAGCGGGTAGAATAAGACGATTAAAGTACTTTAGTAAGACTACTATTAGCCTAGAATAAAGCAAGATATCCGCTATTATATTTATAACTACTACGAGTACTAAAGGAATAAGATCCCTTATAATAAAATACCTAGCTTATTATACCCCTTACCCGTACTAACCGCCGTTTAGGAATATATTACCTATAATAGGAAAACGATACTAAAGGACCGCCTAGGCTATAACTACGTATAAACCTTTATTTATAAACTTAGCCGTTTAATCGTTATACTACCTAGAAAGAAGATAAATATAGTAAAGGTCCTCGTTAGCTATTATTTTAGATAACTCTACCGCTTCTTTAGGTTACTAGTAGTCTAGATTACTAATAATACGGGCTTATTCGTCTTAGGCTTTTTAGAGGAGATTAATCGGCTAATAGGTACTAAGTATTAATACGGTAATATATTATATTTATAGATATAGGGTAATATAGAGGTTATTAATTAGTATTTAGATTAGAGGTCACACTTTTACGTTAATAAGTACTAGAATAACTAGAGCGACTTCTTACTAGCGCTTAACTTTATATATAACTCGTTATAGTACTCCTCTATTAATATAATACTTCTAATAGTAGCCCTTAGTAAAAATATATATAACCCCTTAATACTACTATAAGAACCTATAAAGGCTATAATAACTATTATAATATAAGTATAAGAGCTAGTAGCTAAAGTAAAAGAAGTATAAGAGTAAGCTTAATAGGTAGTAATTATAATATAAAATTAATAGAAGAAGTAAGTAGATAAAAGACGCCGACTAATTAACTTTATTAGTATACTTAGGGCTAGATTAAGATATTATAAGAGTAATAATTCTCCTCCGTACTCTATATACGGAGAGTATACCCTAATAGGCGGCTATAAGCCCTATAACTAAGGGCGACTATATTATATAATCCTTCCCTTCCCGATACCTTTATACGCTTATACGTATATTCTCTTATAGCCTTCGTATATTCTAATAAATATATATTATAGTACTACGCCTCGAAGATTACTACTTATAGTAATCCTATATACTTATCCTATTAATCTATTCCCGATATATAAGGAAAGCGAATAAGAAGGAAAAGTAAGGAAAAGGAAAGAATATAGTAGAAAAGACCGATTATCTTACTCGTTAATTACGGCGGGATTAGTATATAGTAGGGGCCTACCGCGCCTTAAAGGCGTTAATCGCTCCTTACGAAACGGTAGTAGTATTAACCTACTAATCGTTATTAGCTCCTTAACCTTTTTAGCGGACTAGATACTATTAGTAAGGCTTACCCTATCCAAAGTATTAATCTTTAACGTATATAATATAGTTAATCTTATAGTATATATTTCTCTTACTAGTAGCCTCCGGTAGATCCTATATAGCCTTTATAGCCCTAGGCTCCTTATCCTTAAAATAGCCCTCGTAAGCGGGTCGAAGGTATTTAATAAATATTACTAGGTAAATACGAGTATATATAGGTAAATCGAGCTCTATAGCTAAGGGGTTAATTATCCGTTTAATAATATACGGACCCTTATACTACCGCGATTATTTCTTAGAGGGTTATTTAAGCGTATAATATCCCTTATAAAGCCTAAGGTAGACCTTTTACCTAGGCTTTAGAAGAATTAGCTAGTACTTTATATTATACTATTATTTAGCCCTTATTATAATTAAGTCTATTACGAGGTCTATTTAGCGGCGAATAGCCTCCTATAGGTATAGGATATTATCTACTAAGGTATTATCGGTAGACTCTATAAGCGTATATAGCGAATACCCGAATAAATAAGTATAAGCTATTATCTTAATCCCTAAATTATATACGGAATTTAGGTTTTATTATAAGGTAAGTACTAGTAACTTCTAATCGATTATTAGCTCTTTAATATACGATAAGTAGAGGGTAGTTTTAATAGTCTAATTATAGCGCTTAAATAGGCTATTAGCCTATAGATAATACGCCGTAGTTATAACGATCTTAGTTCTAAATACCTCCTAAAGCTTATACTATACGTCCGAATTAAATTTATAATTAAAATCGCTAATAATAACTAATAGTATACCCTAGTTATAAAGAAGAAGCTACCTACCTAGCGTTTACCCCTAATCTACGGCGTTATATATCGAATAGCCGGGAATTAATAATATTCTTTTACTAGAGAGGTATATAATTATTAAAAGGAAGTTAAACGTATTAAAGCCTTTTATAGCCTAGGGAGAATCTATAGAGTCTATTAAAGGAAGGTTAATAATAAAGTCTATTATAATACTTTTTATAAGGACTCTAGGGGCCCTAATTAGCGTATAAATCCTAGTAGTCGGCTATTAATCTATTTACCTAAGGTAGTAGGCCTTATAGGTAATAATATACTTTTTTATACGCTTTATTATATCCTAGATCGTATATACTTTAAGGTTTTAAAGCGTATAGACTTCCCTAAAGTAATTCCGCTAATCGTATACTATTATAATAATTTTATTAGCCTTATAGTATAATATATATAAACGCTCGTATCCTATTAAAGTTTAATAATATAATAGACTATTCTATAAGAAAAAGGGGATACTCTACCTTTTAGCCTTCGCGATTTAAGGGGTATAAGAAAAAACTATTATATCCTTATAGCTCTATAGTATTTTAATAATCTTAAAAAAGTAGGTATCCGATTAATAGCCTATAGTAAACGCCTTCTTAATAGCGGGGTTTATAATAGTCTTAGAAACGATAAAGGTATAATCGAGTATTTAATATTTAGAGTCCTAATATTTAAGAAGAGTATTAGTCTTAGGTATAATTAGTCGACTTAAGGCGTTAAGGACGAAGTTCTTTTCCCTAGGTAAGTAATAGATTTATAAATTATACTACGAGAGATAAATACTAGTAATAACGAGATAATAGTTAATATAGTCGGTATTAGTAGTACTAAGGGTACGCTTTTTATAGATTTACTTTATTATAGAATAATTTATTAGGATAATTAAAAGGAGTATATTCGATTATACTATAACCTATATTTTTTTAATTACCTAGATAAGATAGCCGACTTCGAGCTTAGAGGGTTTATAGGATTATTCGGTAAAGGTTAATTTATAGGAAAAAAAGTAAATAGGCTTTATAGATTTAACTAGAATAGGATTACTTAGCTATTACTTATTATTATAGAGATAATAGAATATTATTATAAAGCCTTATTATAAAAAGTTATTAAGTTAATAGAATAAGCGATAATCTAGGTCTATATAGCGAAGTATACGGTAGGAAGCGATATCCGCCTAAATAGCGTAGAAGGTATTAAGTTCCTATAGAGTTAGCTTAAATAAAGCAGAATACGCGAAGGCTTTTCTTTTCTATAGCTCTCCTATAACTACTTTACTAATATTATACTTATAGTATAGAAAAATAACCTTTTAGGCCTATAAGGGTATAATAATCTAATTATAATATAGAATTATTAATTATAGGAATCCTATTATACTAATATAGCTTTCGAAATCTTATAGTATTATAGGGAACTAAAGTAAAGTAAATACTATAATTCTTTCTACTAAAAAGCTTATTCTAAGGCTATTAATATAATAACCGAGTAATTATATAAAAGGGTAGTTAATCTACGATTTCTTCGGATTTATTATAATATTAAGACTATTAAAGAGGTTAAAGGCGGTAATTAAGTATTTCTAATAATCTTCTATAGTCCGCGAAAATATTATAATATTATCGATAAAAGTACGATAAAACGAATAGTAATAGTATAACTTATAGTTTATATATCTCTAAGCGAACGCTAGGCTATTATAAAAGCCTATAAGCGCTATAGTAAACTTTTTAAGGCTATAATAACTTATAATCGTAAAGTATTCTTAATATTCCTTATAAACCCTAAACTAATAAAAAAACTATAAGGCGTTAATAATAGTAATAAAATAGCTATTTCGGATAATATATATAATATCCTCTTATAATAATAGCGGATAAAAGTTAGGAATTATAACCTTATTAATACTATATAGGTTTATAATAATATAGCCTTTTAGCTATTTATTAACTATTCTCTAAATAATAAAGACTAGGGAAGTAAAGGGGGTTAGCCCTTTAACCTACTCTAGTTAGCCCTAATAGTATAAATAATCGTATATTTTATTAATTAGGTTATAATCTTTAATACCCTATAGATAAGACTATTATATAACCTTCTACTTATACTAATCCGGAGCGAATAGTATTAAGAGTTCCTCTCTGGGTTTAAGGTAAGTATTATTAATATCCTCCTAAAGATAATAATAGCGCTTAATAATACGTAAAAAACCCTATATAACTAAGGGGTTTTTATTATATATATAACTCCTAAGATTACTAAGGACCTCTAGTAGGTTTATAGGCTTTTATATAAGTAGGAGGCTATATACGAGCTCTTTAGTCGGGACTTCCTCGATTAGCGCGAATTCTATAAGGGCGATTATAGGCTTTTAACCCTATATATAGGCGAAGATAGTATTAGAGAATAGTATTAATAAGGGGTTAGAATATAGTATTAGAGGAGTCTTAGCGATAAAGGATTTAGTAGGCTTACTATTAATAATACCTTTATTCTAAACGCTAAAAAGTATTAAATTAATATTTACTCCTAATATAATACTATTCTTTATCGAGAGTATAGGGCTTAATTATATATTATAAAAAAGGGTAAGTCCTACCGGAATAGACTTAATAGTAAGGAAGCCTAAGTCCCTTTATTCTTCTAAGTATCCTAACTTAACCTTCCGATTAAGAATAAACGGCTTATTCGATTAATTATAAGTAATAATTACTTATAGAGTCTTCGAATTAATAATAGTATATAGAATACTAAGTAGAATACTATAAAAAGAGAAAAACCTTTTAGACGGAACTTCTTTCTATTTAATAGGGATTATAATTATACTACCTACTAGGATTATTACCTTCCCTCGATATTAAACCTTCCTTATAATATTAACCCGAGGCTTATCTACGGAGAATAGGATTTTAAAGTCGGTTAGGGTACTAAGGCGAATTATTATAATCCTATAGTTAATATTTCCTTAATAAGGCTAAAGGAAAGTATTACCTAGTAAAGCTTTAGCGCTTAGGTTATTAATAACCTATCCTAAGGCGGTAAACCTAGAGAATTCTATAGGTAATCCGTTTAATTTAAACCCGCGGGATAGGAAGGAGAATATAGCCTAAGTCGTATAGATAAAAGGCTCTCCTAAAATCCCTTTAATTAATATAAGCTTTCTTTCCTTAACCTTATACTCGAAGTTCTAAATAAATTTATAGTTAATAAGCGGATTTTTATAGCCTATATTAGGATAAACTTCGAAGCTAAGTCTATTAAGTATAGCCTATACCTTAATATAAAGGTATAAGTAGGAATTAATTCTTTATATATTAGTCCTAGCCTTTACTAGCTTAGGGATATAAATTATCTTAGAATTAATAGTCTCCGGGGTTTTTGCCTTACCCTACTTTCGATAAATAAGCTAGCCTACCTTAGTTAAGTTCTATAAGTACTTATATAGGCTATTTCCCGAAGGAAACTTATAGTAATAGTAGGAGTACTCGTAAGCCTTAGGGCTATACTTAGTCTTTTAATAGATTCTCTTTAGGCTAACGTAATCCTTTATAATAATATACTTATTTAGGGTAATAATAATAGGAAATCGTCGATTATACTTACCGTATTAGTAGGCTCCTTAAGGGTTACCTTCTTAGGCCTTAATAAGGAAAGCGTATCCTATATTTTCTTCGGGGGTATCCTCCTCGGATAAAGTAGATAAAGTAGATAATAGCTCGTTTTCCCCTTCCCTAGTACTAGATTTATTAACCTAATATTTATTCTCGAAATATACTTTCTTCTTTTTTTTCTTTTTAATACGGTTAATACGGCTATAGCGATAGGAATTATCGCTATAACGCTAGGAATTATTATAATTATATACGTTTTAATTCCTATAATTATAATACCTTTTTCGATTACTATTATAATAATATTCTTAGTTATTATTATAGTAATATCCTTGGTTATTATTATATATTTCTTCGCGCTTCTCCCCCCCTAAAAAGGGTTATTAATCCCTACGATTACTACTAGATTTATAGTTATCCTATAGGGATTTTATAGTAAGTATTTTATCGAACTTAAAATACTACTTAAGGTACTTATTAATATATTCTTTATAGGACTTAATATCTCGGATCTAATAGATTAGGATTATACGATTCTTCGGAGGCTTAAGTTCCTTAATAATCTTAATAATAATAAAAGGAAAAATAATTTTAAGAATCGCCTTATTAGTTATAATATAGAGTTACTAAGCGAAAGAAACCTTATACTATAGCTAATAAGTTAAAAATATTATTTTATTAACCTATATATCGATAGTATATTTAGCGCTATAAAGTTCTTACTAAACTTATATAATTAAGTAGTAGAATCGCTTTTAAAAACGCTTTATAAAGTAATATAAAGTACTAGAAGTAAGCTTTTAGCGCTATTTAAAGTTTAGTTCGGCTATATACTATATAAGTATAACGCCTATAAGGAATAAGAGGTAAAATAGGCAAAGAGTATAAGCGTTATTTAATTTATAAATACGAAGGTATTTATAGAAGAGGTTAATATCCGTAAAAGTAATCTTTTTATCCTTATTAATAATAATTCCTATACTATTAGGATCTAGAAAGTCCGGGTAAAAAGTACTAATATTATTTTTTTTTAGCCTTTTACTAATAGCTTCTTCGGAGGCCTTATTAATAGTTAAGTCTATTAAAAAGTCTTATCGATAACGTCTAGGCTTTATAAAATCTAACTTAGATTCGGAGTTAGAGCTATTAAAAGGTATAGACTATTAATAGCGTTTACCTTATAATATCTATTAAAAGATAATATCTTCTATAGTAAAACGAGCGGGTCCCTTATTAATAATAATATATTTTTTAATAAAGGGCTAGACTAAAGCTTATCGCGAGAGCGTTTACAAGGGCTCGTAATTAGCGGGATATAATTCCTCCGACTTTCTCTTATTAATAGGTATAAAGAGGTTATATAAAAAGACCTTAAGTTTAAGAATATTATCCGTATAATACCTCTTAAAATAGGCTTAGATAATCCCTACTATATTAAGGTACTTATCCCTTATACTTTTATATTAGAGTATTTTATAATATATTCCGGGATAAGTATACTTAAGACGATAAATAGCTATATAATAGGTATTTATATAATCTAAATTATAATTCGTAAATAAATCTAGAATAGTTATAATAGGTCGTTTAATAAAAAACTTATAGAAGTATAAGGCTTATATAATTATAAGTTAGAATTTATTATTTATTTAAATACCCTAATATAATTCCTCTATATACTCGACTAGGTTATCTAAGGTAATAAATACGGACTTTTAATACCCTTTATTTCCTATAGGCTCTAATATACGCTTATGCGTATAAACGACTAGTAGGCTTAGGAAAGGCGGGCTAGCTACCGATTATAAGGCATAGAGTAATTACTATAGCGAATATAAGTATAATAAGAATCTTTTAAGAATAATAATTATAAGATAAAAAAGACTATCTAGCTATCTAGGGGGTAGCTAGCTATTAAGTATTAGTTTTAGTTATTATTATTCTTATATATTTATTAAGATTTCTTAGTAAAAACTAAAGACGTGATTTTACTATAAAATCGTAAGATATCCTAGTACGGGCGTAAGATATAGCTAGTAGAGATTTTATAGAGATTTCCTCCTAGTAAATACGGTAATTTCCTCCGAGGTAAATAGGACTTTTCCTAAAGAAGTCTAGGTTAGAAATCCTAGTAAAATCTTTATTTATTTATTATAAAGTCCTAGTCGGAAATCCTAGTAAAGTCCTAGTTAAATATCTTAGTAAAGTCTAGAGCGATTTATAAGGGTATTAATAAATATCCCGTATTAACTCCCCGGGGCGGAAAAGAAAACTAATAGCCTTATTAGGTAGATAATTATAAATATATAGCTTATTTCTATCTATAGTTTATCTAAAATAAACTATACTATAACTAATAAGTAAGAGTATAAGAAAAAATAACTAAGATTATATTTTAAGGTATTTATAGTAAAATTAGCTTAAAAGAAAAAAAACTTAAAAAACGGGTAAAAAGAAAGGTCTAAGCCGTAGAGAATAGAAGATCTTAACGAGGCTCGAAAAAAAGAAAAAACTAAAAAGAGAATAATCGTAGAGAAAATATCTCGACATAGTTATTATAAAAACGCGGCTATAGAAGGGTTATTAACGGGGCTAGAAAATAAGGCGGAAGAGTTAGGAAAGATAGTATAATAAGAGTATTAATAAGGAATTATATTATCTTACTAGAAAAGGTATATAAAGGATAGAATAAGGAAGATATTTTAACCTACTCTTATTATTCGTATTTAGTCTATTTCTAAGTCGATAACTAAGGCTAATAGTATAATTTATTAAAGGGTAAAAGTTAACTTCTAACCCTTATCGGGCTTTATTTATCCTTTTTTAAGACTATAAAGCTCCTTTATAATATTTACCTTATTAATTTAAAGAAGGTCTTTAGCGAAGAATAATAGTATTTTACTTAGGTTAAGTAATATTAGATTTTCGATAATATTATTCTAGGTAGGCAATATAATATAATTAACTATTACTATTAGTATCGTATTAATAACTTCCTTACTAGGAAGATAAGTCTATTTATTAACTATAACCCTCGGGTTATAATTAACGCTAGTAAAATACTTAAATAATTTTTAGGAATTCTTAAGTACTAATTTCTTTATAATAAAACTAAGAACCCTAGTAATATCTATAGTTATTATTTATAAAGCTAGGTAATCGTTTAGAATCTATATTAATATTAGGAATTAAATTACCTATAACTTATTAATCCCGATTATTTTTATTATATATTTAAGGCTTAAGTTATAATTAATATTCTTAAGGATATCCTTAAATATATTTACCTATATAATTACTAGATTATAATCTATAAAAACTATTATTTTATTTATAATATAAAGTACCTAAGTATTAATCCCGTATAATACGATTATAAGGGGAAGATTCTAAGACTAATAGGTTATAGAGTTATTAAGGTTTATTTCTTCTTCGTTATTTAATACTTCCTAGAATCGGGATATAATAAAGGATATTAATCGGATTAGGGTAATTAAAGGACCTATAATTCGCCTTTCGGGAGTCTAAAGTAAAGGCTATAAGGCGGATATTATTACTATTATAATTTATTTTACTAAGTTCTTACTAAAGAGTAAAAGAGCGTTTATTTAGGTTATCTCCTTATTAAGTACCTCTTTAGTAATTTCTTCTATATACCCTAAGTAATCCTTATAGCTAAGGATATTAATAACCTTATTTATTTTACCTAGTTTAGGAGAATCTTAGTTTAAATTTCCTAATACTAAGGCTTCGAGGTAATCCTTTATTATTATAAATAGGGTATATACCCCTTAAAGGTTTTATCTAGGTTAATCTACTATTAGAAATATATTACCTTCGATATTCTTAAATAATATAGGTATAAGAGGATATCCTCGAGTTAATAATTAAGTAAATACTAGAGTTAGTATTTAAGTAATACTTATAGTTTATTAAATAAATTATTAAGGTATTATAAATAGAAATAATAATAAGTTTTTTAAGTTAGAATTAATATTATTAGGAAATCTTTTATTATTAGCTTAGTCTTATACTTAAGTATTAATTAAATAGGTAATACTATTTAATTTCCTAAAAAAGAGATTAAAACCTTTTTTTCTAAAGGCCCTTTTTTATAATACGAAGAGTATTTTATTACTTTTCTTCTACTTATCGAATTTAAATATAAGCGATTTAAAAAATCCTTATAACTCGGTAAGGTTATCGAATAGTTAAATCGCTTTTCTAAAGCCTTTAAAGGCGAGTATTAATAGTATCCTTTTTAATTAATTATAAAAATATTTTCGGTAAATACGGTTATAATTATAATAAATATTAGAATATAGAGGATTAATATAAAACGATATTAAAATAAAAGAGAGATAATATATAAAGGGTAAATAAAGGAGGTAAAGAATATAAAAAAAAAGAAAAGTAAATAGTAAAAGTAAGAAGTAGGAGAAAAAGGTAAAAAGTATTAAAAGGAGAAGGTAAAAGGTATTAAGGGGAGAATAAAAAAGAAGGGGATTTTAGGAGTACGTTTATTTATTATAATCTAGTAATTTTATATATTTATTACCGGGTAATACGATTAATCTTCTCCCTAGGCTCCTTAGGCTAGTATTCTTTTAGAGTCTTTTTTCTCTTTTTATATATTATTTATAAATACGTTTTTAATTCTTTATATTTTTTTTTAAACTTTTTAATTAGATTCTTTTATTAAAAATCCTTAAGAGTAATTTATTAATTATTATTACTTAGGTATTCTTTTTAATTAATAAAATACTTTATCCTTATTATTCTTCGATTTTTCTTAATTTTTCTTACGTCGAGGATTCGGTTAATCTCGAAGTTTTAAGTATTAGGTTTAGGCCTAGGTTTTTCTCTAGGCGCTTTAGTAGGATAGAGTTAAATAATTAATATAATAGGATAAATATTTAAGGAGTTATTAAGATTTAATTAATAAGTAAAGTATTTAATATATTTAATAATACGAAAAGGACTTATTTATTATTTAGCGAGTTTAATAATATATTTATTAATAATTTAATACTTTTTACTAAGTTTTAATTATACTTAGTTATTAGGTTTAAATTCGAGTTTTTAATACTTTTTATTATATTATTTTTTTATAATAGCTTAGGTATATACGATTAAGATTATTATTTTATCCTTAAGGACTTCCTTAGATTTAAGTAAAACTTAATTTCTAAAATATTAAAGACTATTATTTATTTAAAATCTAATTAATAATTCGCTTAGTATTATTTAAATAATAGAAAAAAAAGAGTTATTAAAAGAGAATTATAGAATAAATAGGGTATTAGTCTATTATTTATTAGGGAAGTTAGCTAAGAAAAAGTATAGTATAATCTCGATTATTTAATTCTAATATTCTAATAGTCTATTAGTTTAGGGATAATATACTATTAATATTAGGAGTTTAATTCTAAAGGCTAACTAAAGGGTTTTCTAGAAGTCGGATATAAATTTAGGATTTTAGTCGAATATAATCTACTTTAGAAAACCCTAGTTATATTTTATAAGATCGAAGTATAGTCTTTAGGCTTATTCTTTAGTAGTAAAATAATTATAACTAGGGATTAAAATATATATTTTTAAAAACTTATTAATTATAGTAAATAAGATATTATAAAACTTCCTTTCGGGTTTAGACTAAGGGGAATTCTCTAAAGAGATTATAAGGAGACTAATAATAAAATCTATAATAATAGTATAAAAGGGGATTACCGGAGACTAGATTAATACTATTTCTCTAGGAGGGGGTTAATAATTAGTTTAATTATATTAATATATATTATAATCGTTTATAATTTAATTAATCTTCTTTTTAAATTATATAATAATAAAGCTAGAAAATATCTTTACTTATATTTATCTCCTTCCTATATAGAATTTATAAAAATAGTATTCGGAAATTAGTTTATTAGTATAGTCTTCCGGTATATAGAGTTATTATTATTTATCGGTATTTTTAAAAAATAAAAGGTTATAAGAATATATAAAGGCGAGTCCTTTTTAAGAGTCTTTATTACCGAGTTATTCGAGGATTTCTAATTATTTTTAATCCTTTTTATATCCTTCGAATATTTAGTAGTAATACTTATTATTAAAAATAGCTTTAGTTAAGATAAGAATATAATCCTAATTAATATTATTTTCCTAAATATTTTCGAATTCTCCTTATCCTTTTTCTAGCTTAGCTTTAGAAAGTAGTCTAAAAAGGGAATTAGCTAGAATATTAAAGGCTTTAGGAATATATTAAACCTTTAATAAATACTAATTTAAGTATTAAAAAGTAATAATAAGGAGATTATTACTTCTTATACTAGTAGTAAATAGTAAAATTTATTTAATAATAATAAAAATAATAGTATAATCTATAAAAACTATAATTTTAGGTTTTTAGGTATTAATTAAGTAGGTCTAAAGTTTTTTATATACCTAGACTAAATAAGTAATCTTAAGTTTAGTTAACTAATACTTAGATTTAGTAGGTTTAAAAGACTAATTAAGGTAGAAGATAGGTTTAATAGATTATTTAGGGGGTATTAAGGTTAGTTTCTATATTTCCTTATTATTAAAATAAAAAAGGTAGGCTATAAAACTATTTTCTTATAATACGTTAATTTATAAAAAGAGTTAATAATTCGGAAAGAATTAACTAAGGGCTATATTATTATAAAGAGCGTTAATAATATTATTAAAGTAGTTTTTTTCTTCCTTCGTAGGGATAATTTTAGACTAAAAAGTAAAGGTATTCCTTTTAGGTTTAGTAATAAGAGCGTTTATTTCTTATCCTTTACGAAATATTATAGTCTTATATTTCTATAGGGGATTAATCTATTAAGCGAATCGGGGAATAAGGTATTTTATTTATCTAATAAGTCTAATCTACTATTTAAGATATTATAAAGTATTAGGAAACTTAATATTATATAAAGCTTTTATTCTTAATTATATATTTATAAGGGTAAATCTATTAATATAATACCTTAATATTTCTACTAAGGGGTAATAGAAAAAAGACTTTAATACTAATAATAAAAGGTTTATACTAATAAAAAGGTTAAATATTATGAAGGTTCCGGCTAGGAAGACTAACGTAGTCGGACCAAAGAGGAGTAATGAATTAAACTACCGAAAAAAGAGAGAGAGAGGAAGGGAGAGTCCCTCGCTAACTAGCTATATACACCAAGCGACCAGGGACCGGTCAGCCACCTACTACACCGTATCGCCGATCGAGGCACCCTAACGTTAACGACTTTACCGCCTTCTATCTAGACACGACTAGCTAAAGGCTAGTCCTTAACATTACCCCCTCCTTATACGAAGTAAGAAGGCGGAACGCAAGCCGGCTAAGCTATACGTTACGCTAACCCGTAAGGGTTTAATATTACTCAATCCTAAGGCTAAGTTAGAAACTAGGCCGGGGAGAGTCCCTCCTAATAAGGGGGAGTCCGCTACGCGGAGTCGTATCGCTTAAGTTAGCCGCCCTAAAGATCCTAAACGTCAAGGGGATAAGTGCCCTTTATAACCAGCACGTAGCCTAGGAGGGTCCCGTCGCCTCCCGTCGGGCGCTAGAAAACGCCATTCAGGAGCGATTAACCAGTCCAAAGGCTACGCTATATCGCCTAGCCGCGGCAGTTATTTTCCCAGGCCGCTAGTAGACGCACGCATACACGGCACGGCCCGTCCCCGCCCCATATACCGGATAATATATTAACGGATATTCGACGGAGTCGGACCGTACGCGTACATACGACGAATCTCCGGCCACCTATAACTCACCGTAGCCGCCTATTCCCCCTTACGCCTCGTCGCCCTAGTCATTAGCCTCCGGCTCGTCTTTAGCCCTCTCCGCTAGCCTAGCTATTTAGCCTATCCCTAGACTTAACCCCGCGATCCTCGTACTACCGCGTAGCTTAGGATAGTTACGATAATAATAACTAACCCCGTTATAATAATAGTAACGCTTACGCCTAGTTACGCCTTAGGCGCCGGATCTAACGGAACTAATATCTATCGGGTCGGCCTCTAGCTAAGGCGGATAGTTAGCTATTAGGGTAGACGTACTCCCGGTACTAAATACCCTATTAAAGCCTCGAAGTAAAGAGGCAAAATCCTTATACGTCGTAGGCTAAGTCTTACGATTTAGTCTTGCCTAGGGCCCTATAGATAGCCCTAACGCTAGTAAGATAATTTTAGTATAGTCGGTCTAGTAGTACGACCTAGATTCGTAGAGAATATATTCCTAACGCATAACGTAGTCGTTAAGGGATTCTAACGGTAACTACCTTAACCTAACTAAAGAAAGACCTACGCGTCGCTCCTTATAAGATTCTCCGAGAATCTCTTTAACGTACGCTAAGAAGGATTCTAGCTAGTCCTCATAGTTATCGATCCTAGAGACGTATAGAAGGAAGCTCTACTAAAAGTTACTAAGCCGAGAAAAGACGTAGAAGAATTAAGAATAGCCGTTCCTAATTACTACCCCGTCGATAGCAAATTTGGCCCGTATAGCCGCTAACTACGCTTCGAGTCCTAGCCGGGATTCGAGCGTATCGGGCGCTAGTAAAATTTATCGGCGCTCTAAGGTTATACTTCTCGCGTATAGTCTATAACGAGAAGGAGTTCAATTTAATATAAAGGTTCCGGCTAGGAAGACTAACGTAGTCGGACTAAAGAGGAGTAATAAATTGAACTACCGAAAAGAGAGAGAGAGAGGAAGGGAGAGTCCCTCGCTAGCTAGCTATATACACTAAGCGACTAGGGACCGGTTAGCCACCTACTATACCGTATCGCCGATCGAGGCACCCTAACGTTAACGACTTCACCGCCTTCTATCTAGACACGACTGGCTAAAGGCCAGTCCTTAACAAATATAATAGTTAAATACTTAATATAGTCTTCTAGAGTATTAGAAAAGATAATAATATTATTAATATATCCGGCTATATAAGTTTTATAAGGGTAAAGTATATAATTAATAAATTATTAAGTATAAGTAGGGGAATTTTTATACCCTATAAGAGTTATAATAGCCCTTTTAAGCCTATAGTAGAATATAATTATAAACTATTCTTAGTAATCTAAATATACGAGGAATTAGTAAAAGAAACTTCGGGTATTAATAGTAAATATATACTTTTTTCTAGTAAGTTTATAAATTATATCCTATAGGAGAGGTATTAGGTATATATCTAGAATAATAATACTATTAAGTACTCGTAAATTATTAATAACTCGCGGTTTTCCTTTATACTAAACTATAAAATAAGGGCTTACGAAGGGAAATACCTAAAAAGCCTATTCTATTTTACCCTAAGTATATATATTATTATATTTTTTGTTAAGAAAATCCTAATTAGGCTTATTAAGAGGGTAAGGGCGAAGGCTAAGCTTCTTTTTATACTAGTTATCGATAAAAGGTATATAGAGATATCGTTCTTTAGGAAGGTTAATAAGTCCTATATTTTCCTATAACTTAGGGAGGGAATCCGAGAGTTTTTTAACTTCGTTTACTAATTAAGGGTTAAGGGTATAGATTTTAATACTATATTCTCCTTCGATTTCCGGAATATTCGGTATTTTAATAATACTAAGACGGTATAGTTAACTTAGATCCGGAAGATTAATTAGTAGAGAAGCATTATTATTATCCATTTTATTAGAAAGGAGTATTTAATCTAAAAGGATATTAGGTTTAGAGCGTTTATCGGTTTCGTATACTAATTAATTAATATATTCCAGAACCGAGAAAAAGAGGTTATTATTAAGATCGAGTAAAATACTAATCTTCTCTTTTCGTTTAAATAAAATTAGCCGGTTACTTAAGTTAAAAATAGTAATAAAGAAGTAATTACGAATAATAAAACTAGAGAGTAAAAGAGAGTTAGGAAAGAAAATAAGGTCTTTACTAATAGGAGGATTATTTAATAAGGTTAGGATAGTACTAGCTAAGAAGGGAGCTATTATAGTAGCTAATACGGCTACTATACGGTAGCGGATTACTAGACCTCTCCGTATTAAATAGTATTCGACCCTTAATCCGCTATATAGCTCGAAGCGGAGTTCTTATCGTAAGTTAAGGATATTAACGCCGTAAGGAATAGAGAAGTTTTATCCTAGAAGAACGCCGGCTAATAGTATTTTAACGACTTATACGCTAATAGTAAATTTACTAATATAGAATTTACTATTTATTTTTCTAGGTATATAAAAAGTAAAAATTGCTTAGCCGAGTATTTTAGCTAGTACTTTACTAATACTAGTAAAGTATCGTTTAATATTCGGATCGAATTTTATATCTTCGAATCTATTAAGGAGGTTTTTCCTAATAGCTAATCTACCGGCTCTAGTATTTACGTATATTTCTATAGTATTAGATATTCCGTATTTACCGTATACTAATATCCTAGTATAAGTAAAACGAGAGACTTAATTAAGGAGAGTATCTAAAGTCTAAGGGGAGGTAGTTATTATAGGGAGGCCTTTAGGGAGAAGATCCTTACGAGAGTCGAGAGGTTTAGCCTTATATTCTTCGTAATCCGGAATAAAGAAATATAAGAGTAATTTATAGGGGTATTAATAAACGTCCTATATTAACTCCCTAGGGCGGAAAAGAAGACTAATAGCCTTATTAGGTAGATAATTATAAATATATAGCTTACTTCTATCGATAGTTTATCTAAAATAAACTATACTATAACTAATAAGTAAGAGTATAAGAAAAAATAACTAAGATTATATTTTAAGGTATTTATAGTAAAATTAGCTTAGAAGAAAAAAAACTCGAAAGATAGGTAAAAAGAAAGGTCTAAGCTATAGAGAATAGAAGATTTTAACGAGGCTCGAGAAAAAGAAAAAACTAAAAAGAGAATAATCGCGGAGAAAATATCTCGACGTAGTTATTATAAAAACGCGGCTATGGAAGGGTTATTAACGGGGCTAGAAAACGGGGTAGAAGAGTTAGGAGAAATAGTATAATAAGAATACTAGCGAGGAATTATATTATTTTATTAAAAGAGGTATATAAAGGATAAAGTAAGGAAAACGTTTTAACCTACTCTTATTATTCGTATTTAGTCTATTTCTAAGTCGACGATTAAGGCTAATAGTATAATTTATTAAAGGGTAAAAGTCGACTTCTAACCCTTATTAGGCTTTATTTATCCTTTTTTAAGACTATAAAGCTCTTTTATAATATTTACCTTATTAGTTTAAAGAAGGTTTTTAATAAAGAATAATAGTATTCTACTTAGGTTAAGTAATATTAGATTTTTAATAATATTATTTTAGGTAAATAATATAATATAATTAACTATTACTACTAGTATTATATTAATAGTTTCCTTACTAGGAAGATAGGTTTATTTATTAGCTATAACCCTTAGGTTATAATTAACGCTAATAAAATACTTAAATAATTTTTAAGAATTCTTAAGTATTAATTTCTTTATAGTAAAACTAAGAACCCTAGCGATATCTATAGCTATTGTTTATAAAGCTAGGTAATCGTTTAGAATTTATATTAATATTAGGAATTAAATTACTTATAATTTATTAATCCTAATTATTTTTACTATATATTTAAGGCTTAAGTTATAATTAATATTCTTAAGAATATCCTTAAATATATTTACTTATATAACCGCTAAATTATAATTTATAAAAACTATTATTTTATTTATAGTATAAAGTACCTAAGTATTAATCCTATATAATACGATTATAAGGGGAAGATTCTAAGACTAATAGGTTATAGAGTTATTAAGGTCTATTTTTTCTTTATTATCTAATACTTCCTAGAATCGGGATATAATAAAGGATATTAATCGGATTAGGGTAATTAAAAAACCTATAATTCGCCTCTTAGGAGTCTAAAGTAAAGGCTATAAAGCGGATATTATTATTATCGTAGTTTATCTTACTAAGTTCTTACTAAAGAGTAAAAGAGCGTTTATTTAGGTTATCTCCTTATTAAGTACCTCTTTAGTAATTTCTTCTATATACCCTAAGTAATCCTTATAACTAAGGATATTAATAACCTTATTTATTTTACTTAGTTTAGGAGAATCTTAGTTTAAATTTCCTAATACTAAGGCTTTAAGGTAGTCCTTCGTTATTATAAATAGGGTATATACCCCCTAAAGGTTTTATCTAGGTTAATCTATTACTAGAAATATATTACCTTCGATATTCTTAAGTAATATAGGTATAGGAGAATATCCTTAAGTTAATAATCGAGTAAATACTAGAGTTAGTATTTAGGTAGTATTTATAGTTTATCGAGTAAATTATTAAAGTATTATAAATAAAGATAATAGCGAGTTTTTTAAGTCGGAATTAATATTATTAGGAAATCTTTCGTTATTAGCTTAATCTTATACTTAGGTATTAATTAAATAGGTAATACTATTTAATTTCCCGAAAAAAAGATTAAAGCCTTCTTCTTTAAAAGCCCTTTTTTATAATACGAAGAGTATTTTATTATTTTTCTTTTACTTATCGAATTTAAATATAAACTATTTAAAAAATCCTTATAACTCGGTAAGGTTATTAAATAGTTAAATCGCTTTTCTAAAGCCTTTAAAAGTAAGTATTAATAGTATTCTTTTTAGTTAATTATAAAAATATTTTTAGTAAATATAATTATAATTATAATAAATATTAAAATATAGAGGATTAATACGAAATAATATTAAAATAAAAGAAAGATAATATATAAAAGGTAAATAAAAGAGGTAAAGAATATAAAAAAAAGGAAAGGTAAATAGTAAAAGTAAAGAGTAGGAGAGAAAGGTAAAAGGTATTAAAAGGAGAAGGTAAAAAGTATTAAGGGGAGAATAAAAAAAAAGGGGATTTTAAGAGTATATTTATTTATTATAACCTAGTAATTTTATATATTTATTACTAGGTAATACGATTAGTCTTTTCTTTAGGCTTCTTAGGCTAGTATTCTTCTAGAGTTTTTTTTTTCTTTTTATATATTATTTATAAATACGTTTTTAGCTTTTTACGTTTTTTCTTAAACTCTTTAATTAAATCCTTTTACTAAAAATCCTTAAGAATAACCTATTAATTATTACTATTTAGGTATTCTTTTTAATTAATAAAATACTCTATCTTTATTATTCCTTAACCTTTTTTAACTTTTCTTACGTTAAGGATTCGGTTAACCTCGAAGTTTTAAGTATTAGGTTTAAGCCTAGGTTTTTCTTTAGGCGCTTTAGTAGGATAGAGTTAAATAATTAATATAATAGGATAAATATTTAAGGAATTATCGAAATCTAATTAATAAATAAGGTATTTAATATATTTAATAATATAAAAAGGACTTATTTATTATTTAATAAGTTTAATAACGCGTTTATTAATAACCTAATACCCTTTATTAAGTTTTAACTATACTTAGTTATTAGGTTTAAATTCGAATTTCTAATACTTTTTATTATATTATCTTTTTATAATAGCTTAGGTATACGTAATTAAGATTACTACTTTATCCTTAAGGATTTTTCTAAATTTAGGTAAAACCTAATCTCTAAGATATCGAAGACTATTATTTATCTAAAATCTAGTTAATAATTCGCTTAGTATTATCTAAATAATAAAAAAAAAAGAGTTATTAAAAGAGAATTATAAAATAGGTAAGGTATTAATTTATTATTTATTAAGGAAGTCGGCTAAAAAGAAGTATAGTATAATCTCGACTATTTAATTCTAATATTCTAATAGTCTATTAGTTTAAGGATAATATACTATTAATATTAAGAGTTTAGTTCTAAAGGCTAATTAAAGGGTTTTCTAGAAATCGGATATAAATTTAGAATCTTAATTGGATATAATCTACTTTAGAAAACCCTAATTATATTTTATAAGATCGAAGTATAGTCTTTAGGCCTATTCTTTAGCGGTAAAATAATTATAACTAGGGATTAGAATATATATTTTCGAAAACTTATTAGTTATAGTAAGTAAGGTATTATAGAATTTCCCTTTAGGTTTAAACTAGGGGGAATTCTCTAAAAAGACTATAGGAAGACTAATAATAAAATCTATAATAATAATATAAAAGGGGATTACTAAAGACTAAATTAATATTATTTCTCTAAAAGGGGGTTAATAATTAGTCTAATTATATTAATATATATTATAATCGTTTATAATTTAATTAATCTTCTTTTTAAGTCGTATAATAACGAAGCTAGAAAATATCTTCGCTTATATCCGTCTTCTTCTTATATAGAATTTATAAAGGTAGTATTTAGAAATTAGTTTATTAGTATAATCTTCTAGTATATAAAGTTATTATCGTTTATTAGTATTTTCGAGAAATAAAAGGTTATAAGAACGTATAAAAGCGAGTTCTTCTCGAGAGTCTTTATTACCGAATTATTCGAGGATTTTTAATTATTTTTAATCCTTTTTATATCCTTCGGATATCTAGTAATAGTACTTATTATTAAGAATAGCTTTAGTTAAGATAAGAATATAATCCTAATTAATATTATCTTCCTAGATATTTTCGAGTTCTCCTTATCCCTTTTCTAGCTTAGCTTTAAAAGGTAGTCTAAAGAGGGAATCGGCTAGAATATTAAAGGCTTTAGGAATATATTAAACCTCTAATAAATACTAATTTAAGTACTAAGAAGTAATAATAAGGAGATTATTATTTTTTATACTAATAGTAAATAGTAAAGTTTATTTAATAATAGTAAAAATAGCAGTATAGTCTATAAAAACTATAATTTTAGGTTTTTAGGTATTAATTAAGTAAGTCCGAAGTTTTTTATATACTTAGACTAAATAGGTAATCTCGAGTTTAGTTAACTAATACCTAGATTTAATAGGTTTAAAAAACCGACTAAAGTAGAAAATAGGTTTAATAAATTATCTAGGGGGTACTAACGTTAGTTTCTACGTTTCTTTATTATTAAAATAAAAGAGGTAGGCTATAAAACTATTTTCTTATAACGTATTAATCTATAAGAAGAGTTAATAATTCGAAAAGAATTAACTAAGGGCTATATTATTATAAAGAGTATTAGTAATATTATCGAAGTAGTCTTTTTCTTCCTTTATAAGGATAATTTTAGACTAAGAAATAAAGGTATTCCTTTTAGGTCTAATAATAGGAATATTTATTTCTTATTCTTCGCGAAATATTATAATCTTATATTTCTATAGGGGATCGATTTATTAGGCGAATCGGGGAATAAGGTATTTTATTTATCCGATAAGTCTAATCTATTATTTAAGACGTTATAAAGTATTAGGAAACTTAATATTATATAAAGCTTTTACTTTTAATTACGTATTTATAAGGGTAAATCTATTAATATAGTACCCTAATATTTTTACTAAGGGGTAGTAAAGAAAAGACTTTAGTACTAATAATAAAAGGTTTATACTAACGAAGAGGTTAAATATAATAGTTAAATACTTAATATAGTCTTTTAGAGTATTAGAAAAAATAATAATATTATTAATATATTTAGCTATATAAGCTTTATAAGGGTAAAGTATATAATTAATAAATTATTAAGTATAAATAGGGGAATTTTTATACTTTATAAGAGCTATAATAGCCTTTTTAAGCCTATAGTAGGATATAATCGTAAACCGTTCTTAGTAATCTAAATATATAAGGAATTAGTAAAAGAAACTTCGGGTATTAATAGTAGATATATACTTCTTTCCGGTAAATTTATAAATTATATCCTATAGGAAAGGTATTAGGTATATATCCGGAATAATAATACTATTAAATACTCGTAAATCGTTAATAACTCGCGGTTTTCCTTTACGCTAAACTACGAAATAAGGGCTTACGAAGGGAAATACCTAAAAAGCCTATTCTATTTTACCCTAAGTATATATATTATTATATTTTTCATTAAGAAAATCCTAATTAGGCTACTAGTTAATATATACTTATACGTATAAATAACTAGTAGGCTTAGGAAAGGTAGGCTAGCTATTAATCGTAAGGTATAAAGTAATTACTATAGCGAATATAAGTATAATAAGAATCTTTTAAGAATAATAATTATAAGATAAAAGAGACTATCTAGTTATCTAGGGGGTAGCTAGCTATTAAGTATTAGTTTTAGTTATTATTATTCTTATATATTTATTAAGATTTCTTAGTAAAAACTAAAGACGTGATTTTACCGTAAAATCGTAAGATATCCTAGTACGGGCGTAAGATATAGCTAGTAGAGATTTTATGGAGATTTCCTCCTAGTAAATATAGTAATTTCCTCCGAGGTAAATAGGACTTTTCCTAAAGAAGTCTAGGTCGGAAATCCTAGTAAAATCTTTGTTTATTTATTATAAAGTCCTAGTCGGAAATCCTAGTAAAGTCCTAGTTAGATATCTTAGTAAAGTCCGGAGTAATTTATAGGGGTGTTAATAGACGTCCCGTATTAGGCTCCGGGGATATCTCCCTAATAGTAGCGCCCTCGTCTTCCGGGTTAGAGTCTACCTTATTTATAGTACAAGAGCTAGGCTCCCCTATACTAGTACTAGGCTCGCTTATACGAGAGCTTATCTAAGAGCTAGGCTCCCCCTTTTTCTATACGGGTCCCTTCCCTTTTCTTACGGGGGCGGAGGCGTTTTTAGCTATAATATATCTTATTTTAATAAGGCTTATTATTTTACCGAATCTCCTTAATTAGTCTATTATACCTATAGAACCTAAGATATTATTTAGGTTCTCCGTAAATTAAATAGGCGGGGAATATAATAAGTAGTTTATAGTATTATAAAAGTACTATAGGTCTTAAGAGGATACGATACTATTATTATAAAGGGTTATATAATTTATAATTTATAAGGACTAGCTTATAGGCCTATCCGATTATAAGGACTAGTATAAGGCCTATTTAATTATAAGGACTAGCGAAAAGCCTATTTAATTATCCGATTAGAATAATTATAAAGTTATTATTATAAGTAAAGTAGAATTACTATTATATAGTATACTTAGGGCTAGATTAAGATATTATAAGAGTAATAATTCTCCTCCGTACTCTATATACGAAGAGTATACCCTAATAAGCGGCTATAAGCCCTATAACTAAGGGCGACTATATTATATAATCCTTCCCTTCCTAATACCTCTATACGCTTATACGTATATTCTTCTACAGCCTCCGTATATTCTAACGAATGTATATTATTTATAATCGGTAATAGCGTTTTCCTATAGTAAAAGGGATTTAGTATAATAGCTCCTACGACTCGGCTCGATATATAATAGTTAAGCCTATTTAAGATTACTAAAGAGTAAGGCTATAACTACGTTTTAGATCTACCGAAGTCGTATAAGATAACTAACCTTTTCTATACTAACCGCTTTAGAAAAGTAGCTAATAACCCCCTACTAGGCTAAATATAACCCGCCCCGGAGCCTAAGGAGATTAATAGTCTACTAGAATAGGAGGTATACTAAATCCTACGATTACGAATTACCGGCTATAGTAAGCGACTAGAATATTAGATTAACTAGAGAGGCTATAATCCTAATAAAACTTAGTACCCGGCTCGGAATTTTAAATACGTACTAATAGCTATTAAATTATACTACGATCTATACCCTAAAGTACTAGGACTACCCGTTAATCTATAGTATTAGATCGAATCTATAGCTATAGATTTAGACTATAACGACCGGGATAATAACGATAACGCTATCTATATAAGCGCTAAACTAAGGATAAGAAGGTATACTTAACCTTAATACGTATATTAAGGCTATAGAAGGGGGGTAGTATAACGCGCTATATATTTAATTACGGCGTATATCTAGTTATACTATATATCTTATTACGGTAGTGTATATTTAATTATAGCTTACCCCGCTTTACCCCTCTTCTTATATTATATGCCTACTACTATATAAAAGGGCTACGATTAATCTATAGCTTTTTCCTCTTTTCTTCTCTTTTTTCTTTAGCTTTAAGTCTTTATTTATAGTACTAAATATATTAAGTTACTAGCCGTATTAACTACGACTTTAAGATTAAATTATCGTTTAATAAATATCGTAAGAACCTCTAATATACGGACTAAAGTTACTATTATAGTATTAGCTAGCGGGAAGTAAAATATAACCTTTATATAGTTATTAATAGCTATAAGCGCTATTATTTTCCTATTATACAATATATTATAGGGGAAGAGGTCGAAATAAAGGCGCTAAAAGGGACGTTTAGCCCTAGATAATAAAGGGGTTCTCTTAATTAAATACTTTACTTTTACGAGGGTATATAGCTTATAATTAATAGTAAGAGGGGTATTTTCGACCCCTAAAATCTATTTAAGAGTAGTAGCTCCTAGATAGCTAAATTATTAGTAAAGGACTATTAAGCTAGGGTATTTATTATTTTTATTATTATCGGTAGAATTATTGCTATTATTCTTATTATTTAATATTATTATAACTACTACTACTATAAGCGGTATATAATCGTTTTATAATAATATAATATAGCCTACTTATATATAGTTATTATCTAGTAAACCCGTTATCTATTAATACGAACGATATTATCGAGAAGGCTTTAGTCGATCTTAGCCTTTCGAAGTCGGTCTCCTAAAACTACGTTATAATAAAAATCTAGAACGTATAAGATATTAATAAGCTTTTATATATTATTATTTTCGATAGGGAACTTAATAATCCCTTTTCCTAAGAGAGGGAGGAATCCCGAGCCTAAGAGGACTTAATAGGGCTTAGCTAGGGGCGTATACTCTATAAAAAGTAAGAGTTTATAAAAGGTATAATTATTAGCCTTTATATTTATAATAATTAACTAACGAAGGGGATAAACCCTAGTATTTATTTAATTAATAGGCCCTACGTTAGCTATAAAGGCTATTATAACCGCTAAAACTATAGGGATATTTTCCTTCTTTTTATTTTTAATCTAGTTAGCGATAGTAATCAATTTTTCTACTAGGTCCTTAAGGTAAGGTTTCTTTTTAATAAGGGCTTTTATCTTCTTAATAACGTTAAAGTTAGGCTTTTATCTAGTTAGCCTAATACCCTTATTCCAATAAAAATAATTACCGAAAAAGTAGGACTTTCCGTATATATATTATAGCTTTAGCCTATTACTACTCTCTCTCTTTTACGTAATAAGGGCTATTAGAATACGTTACTAGGATAGCTTTAATAAAAGGGTAACTTTCTCGAACTAATTACTAATTTCGTATTTATTAGGGATAATAGGTTTAATAATAGTACTATCGTTTATAAGTTCTTCGATTTTATTTATTTAGTAGTTATAAAATTCGGGGTTAACCTCCTTAATAGTATTTACGAATACTATCGTAGGTTAAATCCTATCGCTATTAGGGAGTAATTTAAGGCTAATTTCTATTAAGGCTTCCTAGTACTTTAAAACCTAAATAGTAATCTTTATTCTATCTAAAGCCTTTAGTACTTTATTATACTAATTAAGTACTTCCCTTTATCGAATCTATACTAATAGTTTAATTTAGTTATATAGGGTTAGAAGTTCTATAATTATATTACTTTCGTATATAATTAAACTATAGTAAGGGCTATTAGTCTTTATAATAAACTCCTAAATCTTAGTAAAAGCTTTTATTTTAGCTTTATAAGTAGTAAGTCTATACTTATACGTTAAGACTTAAATCTTATATACCTTAATTATATTATTAACTATTATTTAAATAATCTATTCGTCTAAGAGCTCTAGTAGTACTATAGGTTCGGCTAGGGGAACTCGGTCTACTACTTCGGGGTTAATATAAGCCTAAAGGTCGTATAGTTTAGTATACTTCTTAATAATACTAATCTACTTTTTCTAATTATTAGGCCCCCTAAGGGTAATAAAAGTATTAAGGGTATTATTATTTAATATTTTATACTTTTAATCTACGTTTATAAGCTTTAATTAAAAGGTTTTAGGGTTTATTATTAAACTAGTATTAGGTTTACCTTTATAAATATATTTTATTAGTTTTATTAATTTTATTAGTTTTATTAATCGTAAGGTACTATTATAAAAAGTCTTTTTTTATAAGAAGGAGCTTAATTTAAACGTAATTAAGAGGTTTCTCTATTATATAAGATAGATTATTCCCTATAAGAAGGGATTTAAAAGAATAATTTAGGGTTTTTTAATTTTAAAGAAAGGTTATTTTAGGGTTTTAATTAATTTTTAAATACTTATTATTTTATAAATACTTTTAAACGAATCGTTAAAAGCTTAGTAAACTAGGCTTATAATTATCGGGATTAGGGAAAGCTTTATATATAAGGAGAAGGAATAAAAATAAAGAGTACGGGGATAAATACTTTATATAAAGTTAGGGTAAGCTCTATATAATTATTATCTTTAACTCTTTATTTATAGTACTATTAATCTAACTACTTATATATAAATACTTCTTTTAACCTAGAATATAAAAGAAAAAAAGAAGAGCTTCCTAATAATTCTATACTAATCTATTATCTTCTCGTAGGGTCGTATAGGATAACTAAAGGGTCGTATAACGAGGCTAAGGGAGTTTATAGAATCTACGAGATAACTCTAAATCGTATAATTAAATAGTTATTATAAAGGTAAAGACTATAATATAAAGTAAATCGCCGGATCTAGTAATTAAGGGATTATAAGGTCCGAAAGTAGATCTATTATATAACTATAGGGACTATTATAAAGGTTATTATACCTTGTGTAGGTAGCTGTGCTTAATAATTAAATTATTATATAATAAATAATAAAGTCTCTTTTTTTAGGAAAAATAAAAAAAGTAAAAATATTTTTAAAAATTTAGTATAAGATTAGAATATTTAATTAAAGGATAATATAAACTTTTCTAATATATTTTAGCTTATATACTATATAAAGATAGTTTTATATCTTTTTTAGTTATTTTATATCTTTTTTAATAATTACTTTTATTAATAAACCTTAAAAAATTAATAAAAAGACTTATTTTATAAAAGTATTTATAATTTAATATATATAAGACTTATAATTAGGAAAACTTTATATATAATAAATAAAGTAAAATATAGTCTTATAAGATTTTTATTTTATTTTTATATTAATTATATCTAATCTTATAGCCTTTTAAAACGTAGAGTAATACTTTAGGGTAGGTAAATTTTCAGAGTTGGTCGGAACTTTTTACACCCCACTGTATGTATGTAGATAGATGCACGTAAAAAAAGCCACCCTCAAAATGCGACCTTGGATGCCACATCCAGTAGCCAGGCCGCATCTCGCCATCCGCCCTGGTCCTTGGCCGGTAACGGCATCCGCTCCAATGGACCACCAGCCGTATTCGAGATCCGCCTCGCCGGCCAGCGACCATTGGGCGAGACCGAACCCTCCGATTGCTTCTCGTCCGAAGCGACGCTCTCCTCGGCATCCTCATCCTCATCACCGTCGTCGTCCTCGTCTTCGTCTTCGTCGTCGACGTCATCGTCGTCCTCGTTGACGGAGAAAAGCGACCAACCGATGACGTTGCTGATCCACGAGCCCTTGCCGGCGTTACCGTGACGAACCAATCGACGCACCGCCGCCTCATCCTCATCCGCCGTAACGAGCTCGAGCTCCTCCAGCCTAGCATCCAGGTTGACAAAGTCCGGCCCCACGTTATCAAAGTAAGCGCCGTCCGGCTGATGGAGAGGCGTCGCCACGAAGCTTCGGTTCTCCGCTATGCTCTGCCTGCGGCTGGTATAGCGACTGTTGAAGCGACTGCCATTGGGCGTCGACGGGTCGACGTCTGAGCTTCCGCGACGGCTGCCTCGACGACTGGCCATCATCATTTCGCGTTCGCGTGCCTCCTTTTCCTCTCGAGCTTCTTCGTCGTTGCCGTCGTCGTCGTCGTCGTTGCCGTTCTCGCGCATGCCGGCGAGGCTGGTGGAGCTCTGCCTCGACACCAGCCACGATTGACCCTTGAACTCACGTGCTTCCGAGGTGATGAGGGCGCCGGTGCGAAGGAGCCAATCGCCGTCAGCTCCGTCGCGGAGGCCAATTCCCAATGGGCCGCCGGCGGCGTCATCTCCCCGAAGTCCTCTTCGACGGGGCGTTGCCGTGCCGGAAGCGGGCCGGTTAGATGTGATGGGGGCCGATGGTCGACGGCGATGATGAGAGCGAGAGCGTGCGGCCGAGGGCGTCGTCGGCCGTGACAGCAGTCGGGGCGTCGTCGGTGCCGACTTTCCCTGCAGATACGAGGGGGATCGACCGTGGGAGTAGGGGGAAAATGGCTGGCTCTCTCCGACGTCGTCGCCGTCTAGAGGCAGCTTGACCGTGAGGGGTGCGAGGGAAAGATGGTGGCCGTTGTTGATGGAGGAGCGGTCCTTGCGTCGAGCGCGCTCAGTATGTTGATCGTAGGCGAGATCCATTGTTGGTGTTGTTGAGTGTGTGTGCGTAGGTATTTCTATTCCGTACCGGTAATATATGTGTGTGATGAATCGGAGGGAAGAAAAGAAGAGGGAGAGAGGAGGAGGAGGAGGAGGAGGAGGAGGAGGAGGAGGAGGAGGAGGAGGATGAGGAGGCGGTGCAGAGATGCAGAGGGAGAAAAGAAGCCAACAAGAAGGAGAAGAAGAGGAGATAGTTGCAGGGAAGGCAGGGAGAGAGACGGAAAAGGACCGAGACCGACGAAGCCGCGCCGGCTCGTCCTTTTTTTAAGCTCTTGGTTGGGGGAAGACAGAGAGAGAGGGGGGGGGGGGGGGAACGAATGTCACCGTCCGTCCCGAAGAGAGTCCCCCCCCTAACTCAGTCTGTATGTACTAATGCCAGCTAATGCAGAGGGAAGAAAGAAAAACAACGGGCGGAATAGACGAGAGAAACAGAGAGAGAGAGAGAGAAAATAAAAACATACGAGCGAAGAATAGGTAGGTAGATCAAGGAACCAAGCTAAGCGGGCCGAGGCTCATCTATCATTTCACTGATGCTTCATCGGCGCATCGGTAATAAAGATTTCTGTTCTTCATCATACTACTAAGTAATCAAGATATACATGTATGTATCGTACTACGCAAGATAGTGGCACGACCCTTTTTTCCCCCCCTTATCTATCCGTACCATCATCACGTTGTCATCGAACGACTTAAGAGACATACATACATACAGAAGTGGCTCATGGCACGCTGACCGGCCGATGATGCATCCCGTCCGTGTCTGCAGATACCTATCCAACACACACACACATACAACGCCCCCGGCACTGATCATCGTCTCTGTTATTCAAGAAAAAAAAATGACAATACGAACGCCCTGCTCCCTGTAAATGCATCCAGAAAATGCCCAGAAAATTAAATGTCGCCTCACCAAGTCATTAATATGCCCACCGCTGCTGCAGTAAGAGTCACGGCTAGCCGCCGTTGTGGAACGCCCAACTTGTTGGCCGGAGAATCCGGGTCCTCGGCGCTGTTGGCTTCCGCCGGAGCTTGCAACCACTCTTCGGGAACTTGCGTCACGACGTCGGACCAGTAGTCTCCGAAAAGCCGGTAGCCGTCGTTGGTCGGGTGGATGCAGTCCCGGAGCTGGTCCGTGGGAAAGGACGTCATGTTGACTGCCAGAACCCGCCGCCCGTCCTCGAATCGCTGCCGTACCATGGCCGGGATCTGTCGCTGAAACTCTTGCGTCCCTGGCGCCTGCGCCGGTACGCACGTGTTGATGATCATGGCAACGAGCACCACCGCGTCGGGGCAAGAGTCGCTCATGCGGTCTACCAGCCTGCCCAGCCGTTTCACCGCCTCGGTCGGATCGTTGCCCTCGGTCGAGACGTTCGGGTCGGGATTCATGTCATTGGTTCCGGCGTGGAGGAGAATCAGGTTGGGCCGCTGCTTTAGCGACGGCCCGATGTGATCCGTCATGAATTTGATCGTCTTGCCGGGCCAAGCGGCCTGTAGGAAAGGGAGCATCAGCATCGACTGAGCAGAAATCACCGTTGGACCTGTCGTCGACTTACAAAAAAGCCGTCGCTCATTGTGCCCTGCGGCGCCGTCTCGGTTCCCGCAAAGACAACCCTATCGGCTGATACACCCGCTGTCAGTCGAGGTTACGCGCCGCCCCCCCCCCCCCCCAGTCGCACAACGACTCACCCGACAAGTTATCCCGTAACCGCAGCCTGTAGCCGTTGCCGTCGCCGCCGTCGAGTTCACTAAAGGTGCCGGCCGTGATGGAATCACCGGTGCAAAGCACGCGGAGCTGTGGCCCGGGCTTGAGGTGATCGCCCGGCGCCGTGAGATTCTGCCGCGGAATCAACACCGAGCCCAACCTCTCATCGCTTCTCGCCAGCAGCCTCGGGTTCAATGTCTTTTGCAGCCCGACTCCTGAACCAGCAGCCGTGAGCCTCAGCAAGCAGCAGGCGGCCGCCAGCAGACGAGCCCGCATGACGACGTGAGGACCGGGAGGAGAGGGATGAGTATGTAGAAAGGATGATAGAGAACGTCGACGGCCACGAGTCAACGGGAAACAACTAAAGTCCTCTCTGGCTTCTTATGAGTTCGCCAGCCATGGCGGCTAAGCGGATTGGCTCCCCGGAGAGGTGTTATTCGCGCTTCGTGTTGTGATCAAAGGGCTGTCCGGTTCCACCGGCCCCACTGCAACAGCTTCTTCTTGTTGCAATATAATGGTAAAAGGAGAAAGGAAAAGGTAAAAGCAAACGGGATAGTTCACGGACGGGGTGGGAAGAATAGGATCCGTCCAGGCCCGTCCGGGGCAGGCGGACGCCTCGCTAGGTTCGTCTCCGCCCCCTCCGCTTCCTCTCACGTTGTCTGTCTCGCCCGCACAAAGGTTTTCCTTTTCCATTGCTATTTTCTGCCCCTCTTGCCATGTGGCAAGCCCTCATTTCGCACGACATCCCAGACAAGGGGGCGGGAGCAAGGATCCGCCGTCGTTTATCATTTCGCTTTGCCCTTGACTCATGCAAGCAATTAATGTGACACTGCAGGGCCACATTGGACCGTCCGGGTAGAGCCGCAGCAATCATTGCTTGAATCTGTGCTTGAGGGATGCATAGCCGCCGGTTTTATCCATTGATATGAGCCTATGTCCGTGTACGGACATGTGAACAGGCAGGTGTTGATGTTGGATGCAAGGAGGTAAGAATAGGATCATGGTTATTTTCTGTCCGATCGGAGGACGGATCATTTTTCTCCGAAGCCGTGCGACAATAAAATGCTCCGTTAGCGCCGCCAGCCAAACAAAGCCAGCCTCGGTCGGTAAGCTACAGGTGAGGCGCTAGTCGCGGCTTCACTCACCGAGAAAAAAAAAACCCCATCATCGTCAACCTCGGACCTTCAAGCCAATCAGTCGTTAGATATTCGAAAGCTTCACAGCCGAGACGCGACCATCCATCTCCATGCGCTGATTCGAATCAAAGGTTGCATCTGCAGCCACAATGAAAAACCTTCGCAATGTCCGTTTCGTCAGCCACGCGCTCGGTCGATCCTCGTCAGCCTCTGTCGTCGCCTGCTGGGATCCAGACACGGATAACGTGCTGTCCGCTATCGGTCCTACGGCGCAACACCCCAAGATTGAGCTACTTAGGCTCTCGGAAGAGGAGTGAGCCTTTTTTTTCTTTCTTGTCCGAGTGTCGAAAGAATCTCTTCCACCACTAACCTCGCCTTGTTCAGCTCACCGAAGACCATCGCATCTTGGGATGCGTCCAGTCCAAGTCCAGACTTGCCTGAAGACAGGATCGTCAGTATTCACCATATCGGCGGCTCGGCGACTACCATCCTAGTTCTCGAGGGCGGCGACGTCGTCACCGTCCAGGAAAGCAATGCCTCCGATGGCACCCGCGTCGAAATCGTCGGCTCCATCGACGCCGGCATCGCTGCGGCGGCATGGTCTCCCGACGAGGAGCTCCTCGCTGTGGTGACAAAGGCCGACACTGTCATCTTCATGACCAACACATTCGATCCCGTGGTCGACGTCGCAATGACGCCAGACGACCTCAAAGCTTCCAAACACGTCTCTGTCGGCTGGGGCAAGAAGGAGACGCAATTTCAGGGCCGAGGGGCCAAGGCGCTGCGAGATCCCACCATACCCGAAAAAGTCGATCAAGGCCTGCCAAGCCCGCACGAAGATGGCGTCACAACCATCAGCTGGCGAGGCGACGGTGCCTACGTGGCCGTCAACTCTCCAAGGCAATCCGATCGCCGCGTCGTTCGCGTCTTCTCTCGACAGGGTCGCCTGGAAAGCGCCACCGAGCCCGTTGACGGCCTGGAAGCTTCTCTGAGCTGGCGGCCGTCGGGAAACTTGCTTGCGGGAATCCAGCGCAAAGCCGACGGCGTCGATGTCGTCTTCTTCGAGAAGAACGGTCTTCGCCACGGTGAATTTCCTCTGCGCTGTTCCTCCACCGAGGCCCGGATTCGACTACAGTGGAACGCCGACTCGACCGTTCTCGCCGTCGTGCTTTCAGATGCCCTGCAATTATGGACTATGAGCAACTACCATTGGTACCTCAAGCAAGAAATTCCCATCTGTGACCTCTCCTGGCTCGCATGGCACCCTGAGGCAGCTCTACGGTTTGCTGCAGTTTCTCCCGGAGCCATCATACTGGCCGAGAACATCTTCAGCACCGCTCGAGGAACCTGTCGTCCTCCCTATGATAACGGCGCAACAGCCGTCATCGATGGTCGGGCTGTCAAGCTGACTCCCTTCCGTGCTGCCAACGTGCCGCCGCCGATGTCATTGTTCGACGTCGAGGCTGAATGTGCCGCGATAGACGTAGTCTTTGGACGTCAAAATGCGTCCTTCGCCGTTTTGCACGGGAATGGTGTCGAAATCTATGATATGCCGACCAAAAGTGGACGGCCTACCCAGCCGCAACTCAAATCGAGAGTGCCGTTTCCAGACGCGGTCTTGGCGGAGAGCAAGAGGCTGAGGCCCTTGCGTATCTGCAGCGTCGCCAATGACTCCTACCGTTGCATCGCCTATCAAGACGGTCTGGGCTGCTTGCATCTCGGCATTAACGCAGAGGCTGGTCGGATGAACCTCTTGGCAGACAAGCGAGATTTGGTATCCACCTCAACGTCCGATGACGACGCCTCGCTTCAAGGCTATGGACAAGATCTTTCAGGGTATCTTTACAGACTGTCAGAGTCCTCTTCGGAACCATTGCCTATCCGATTCCACTCTCATCTTCCCTGGTTTGACGTGCACAAGTCAGAGACCGCCACAGTAGCCTATGGGCTATCGAAGGGCGGTCATCTTTACGCCAACCAGAGACTACTGGCCAAGAACTGCACCTCGTTTCTTCTTTCACAAGACCATCTCGTCTTCACGACGGGCAACCACTTGGTCAAGTTTGTGCATTTGGCTTCTGACGTACAAGGTGATATCCCTATCTTGTCATCGTACGACTGCCACTGACTCTGGACTTAGATCTAGAAGTCCCGGAGGACGCGCCGGACAAGGACGAACGATGTCGAAGCGTCGAGCGCGGGTCTCGCCTGATCGTTGTCATACCTACCAATATGAGCTTGGTACTGCAGATGCCGAGGGGAAACGTCGAAACCATTTTCCCGCGAGCAATGGTCGTCTCCGGGATTCGAAGACTTATCGACGAGAAGAACTATGCGCGGGCCTTCTTCTACTGCCGAACTCAGCGCGTCGACATGAATATTCTATACGATCACCGTCCCGAGCAGTTTCTGAACAGCGTCGCACAGTTCCTCGATCAAGTAGCGGAGATACCGCACATCGACCTCTTCTTGTCGTCTCTTCGGTGAGCCTGCACCGGAATACCTTGGCGTCGCTCATCACAACTGACGAAATCATAGCGAAGAGGATGTGACGAAGACCATGTATCAGGACACGAAGCGGCTGCGTCCGCTACAGAATCCCCTCGCCCCGGGAATCGACAACAAGCCATTGACTGGATCCAAGGTGAACACGGTGTGCGATGCCCTGCTTAAATGCCTCCAAACGCGCAAGACCAGCAACCTCCAGAACATCCTGACGGCCCACATGTGCAAGCTGCCGCCAGCGCTCGACGACGGCCTGGCTCTCGTCGTGGAGCTGATGGCAGAGGATGAGAAGCTGGCCGAGACGGCGATAGAGCACGTTTGCTTCCTCGTCGACGTCAATCGCGTCTACGAAAACGCGCTCGGTCTGTACAACCTCGACCTCGCCTTGCTCGTCGCGCAGCAGTCGCAGCGAGACCCACGAGAGTACCTACCCTTCATCCAGAATCTTCACGCCCTGCCCACATTGCGATGCCGGTTCGAGATTGATGACCATCTGGGTCGTCGAGGCAAGGCATTGAAAAGCCTCCAGGCACTCGATGCCTTTGATGAGCTGTGCGACTACACGAGCAAGCATACCCTCTACCAAGAGGCCCTCAAGCTTTACCGATACGACGAAGCTCGTCTACGAACTCTTACACGACTCTTTGCCAACTACCTCGAATCTCAGTCGTCATATCGCGAGGCCGGCCTCGCGTTCGAGTCTCTGCACGACTACAACAAGGCAACGAGCTGTTACCGAGCGGCCGGCGCGACAAGCTGGCAGGAATGCCTCTTCACGGCTCAGATGCAGTCTCCAGGTCTATCACCCGACGCCATGGCAGACTTGGCCACGAGCCTCGCGGACGCCCTCTGGGAAGCCAGGGAGTATGGCGCCGCGGCTACCATCCACCTGGATCACCTCTCGTCCGTCGAGGGCGCCGTCAAGTGCCTCTGCAAGGGTTACATGTTCGCCGAGGCCATTCGCCTCGTTGCCCAGCGAGGCCATCCGGAGCTGCTGGAGACGACGGTAGACGTCGGCCTCGCGGAGGCCCTGGGCAGCACGACCGAGTTCCTCGCAGACTGCAAGAACCAGCTCCTCGCGCAAGTGCCCCGCATCGTCGACCTGCGCCGCAAGGCAGCGGAGGATCCCCTGAGCTTCTACGAGGGAGACCGCCTCGGCGGGCCCGACATACCCGACGACGTCTCCGTGGCGGCCACCTCGCGGCTGAGCACGAGCGCGAGCCTCTTCACGCGCTACACGGGCAAGGCCGGCACCGTCGGCACCGTCGGAACGGGCGTCAGCCGCGCGACGAGCAAGAACCGGCGACGAGAAGAGAAGAAGCGCGCGCGAGGCCGCAAGGGAACCGTCTACGAAGAAGAGTACCTCGTCAACAGCGTCCGCCGACTCGTGGAGCGTCTCGTCGCCGCGACGTCGGAAGTCGATCGGCTCGTCTTCGCCCTCGTCCGCCGCGGCATGACGGAGCGCGCTCGAGCTGCCGAGACGCTGATGGCGACCGTCGTGGAAACGTGCGAGGCCGCCGTCGCGGAGGTCTTTGTATCGCCCTCGCTGGCTGCGGAAGAGATCTCGTCTCAGGGCGGCGAGTGGAAGGCTACCGGTGGTGACGCCGTGCTGCACGACTGGATGATTGGTCGGAGTAAGAGGCTGGAGCCTCCTGTGATACCCACGATGAAGAGGTTATCTCTCGTTGGATGATTGTTTTTTATCAAGTGTCTATTTTAAAGGTTGATAGAAAGGAATCAAATTGACTTGAAAAAAAGGCTATAGCTCGCAATACAAATGCTCAAAGAAGACGCTACGAATACATCCAAGAAACACGCCCCTATTCCCCATTTTCTTTTCCCCCCTTTTTCAAGCAAGTTTTCAGACAGGGGATTTAAAAAGGGAGTTGAACGGAAAGAAAAAGTATAAAAGCAACGACAAGGAGAAAAAAAAAAGAATGGAAAAGAGATGTCCGTGAATTTTCATTTCCTCCTCGCCATATTTCTTTTCCTCCTGCTTCTGTCGTTTTCCATCTTTTCTCAGGCAATATTTTCTTCATGAAGGAAGAGGCCATCTCTTAACTGAAGAAAAAACCCTCTCAGAAGCAGACGATGACGAAAAAAACGCGGAACACACCATGAAAGGGGGATGAGGATGAATGACGGGGAAAAGCAGAGGTTGAAGAGAGGGAAACGACACCTTCGATAGTGAATTATTCAAGGAAGAGAAGGGACAAACGATGCTGGAAGTGAAGAATCGCAGATGGACATGGGGAATTGTAATTTCTAGCCAATAGAGAAAGAAAGGCAGGAAAGGGAAAGCGTAGAGAATGGGGGCTGTGGGAGAAAAAAGGGGGGGTTGAACAGTTCAGTGACGAGGGCCTTGATCCTTCTTTCATGTTCTTCGATCAACGTGACGGGAAATCAAGGCTGAATCTCGTTTCTTCTCTTAGACTCTCAAAGGGTCTCATCAGGCGGAGGCGGAATAGGAGGAGGCGCATTCGTCTCAGCTCCAGGCTCAGACGATCCGGCAACACCATTCGTTTCCTCAGCGACAACATCCACCTCCGATCCGAGCTGCTCGTCATCTTCGAGCCCGGCCTCCCCGTCTTCTTCGCCGTCATCCTGTTCCGCGTCATCATCGTCTTCGTCGACCCCCTCCTCGTCCGGAGGGATGAGCCCGTTCTGCCTCTCCCAGACCTCGCGACGAATCCTGTCGTCCTTGGCCTTCCGCGCCCGCTCCACCTCTTCGAAGCCTCCCGACTTGCGTAGCTTGCCCTCTTCGACAAAGTTGGCGATCTCGCGCTGCATCGCGTTGCCCCTCCTGCCCTCGAGCTCCTTCTGCCTGAGCTTCTCGGCCCGCTCGATGGCCTCGAGCCGGTTCTCGTGGTTCGGCTGCAGCGCCCTCACCTCGCCCAGGACGTCCTCCTTGGCCGCGCTCTGGTCGATGCTGTTGCCCAGATTTTCCAGCCCCTTTGAGAACTGCCGGGCGATGCCGGCGCTGGCGCCCGTGCCGTTGTCCTTCATCTGCTCCTTGGTCGCCTGCTCCACCAGGGTAAAGGTCTCGCTGGCCTTTTCCAGGTCGTCGTGGAGGTCCACGAGCAGGTCCTCCATAAGGCGGAGCTCGTCACGGCCCTGACACACGTCCTCGAGTTCCTTCTCCCATATCTTGGTCCAGATGGGCTTCTCCATCTCCATGTATTCTTCCATCTTCATCAGTTCCTTGGTGAGGGCCGCGATGTCCTTGGCCACGCCCTCGAGCTGCCGCGGCAACGGTCGCACTCCGCGGTGCACCACGTCCTTGCGCAGGTCTTCTACCAGGTCTTGAAGATCGTCCACCTTGCCGACGAGCCGGTCGGAATCGGTGTTGAGCTGCTTCCGTCCTTGTTTCACGTACGCGTAGCCGCCGTCGCCGTCCATGTCGGGCACCGCCGCTCTGGCCGCCACCGTCTTGACGTTGGCCGCCTTGGCGCGGATAGACGACATAGAGTTTTGGATCTCCGACTGAAAGGTGGAGTACGTCTGCCGCATGATGGCGAGATCCCGTCGGAGGATCTGCAGCTCCCCCAGGTGATCCGACCCGAGCTTTCGCCCGGGTCCCGTCGGCACCCTGGGACCGTCGGCAGAGGCGCCGGCCACGGGCTGGGCGGTGGCCAGACGCGTCAGCTCACTCGCCGTCTCTTGCTGTCGGTCCGAGACCCTCTGGAGGGTGGCGCCTTGATCGTCCATGTTCTGCTTGACTTCTCGCACTATCTTGGTGAGGGCCGACATGCCGTCGTCGATGTGTTTCTTGACCTCGTCCAGCGGCTCGACGTTGAGCACCAGGACGGTGCGGTCTGACACGTCCGACAAGTCCTCTAGCTCGTGCCGGACGCCTGACACGGGATCCTGGATGTAGATCTCGGGCAAGTCTGCCCCGTTGTGCTGCGTGTTCCACGAGAACTTTTCTATAAAGGCAAGTTGCAGTCGCCCGATGGTGAGCTCGTCCCTCCCTTCGGGCAGAACCATCTTCTTGACCTTGGATTTGTACTGAAGGAAAAGGGTGAGGTCCTTGGTCGGTGTCGGTGGCGGGGACACTTGGAAGAAGGCTTCCACGACGGGCTTCGATTCCACCAAGTGATTTGCCTCATCCGTCTTCTCCTGCTCCATGTCGCTCCCGGCGAGCGCCGCACGGCCCGCTTCGGGGCTGGACGAAGCATGCTCGGGACGAAGACCGGCCTTTAATGCCGGTTTTTCGATAATCATGGAGCCATCCGGTGCCGACGGCGTGACGGATTCCTCAGACACGCGACTGGGGATCCGAGTAGGAGAGGAATCGAGTATAACCGGACGTGACTGAGAGGAGACGTTCCGGCTATGATGGTGGCCTTCCCGGGACTGTACGGCGCGAAGCGACTCCCGAGCCTCCTTTCTACCCCTGTTGGGTATGGGGCCGGTCTGTGAAGGGAGCATGGGTACGCCATTGGCAGCACCTCCAAGATGTTTAGAGATCTGATATTGCGAGTACCGTCGAGAAGCTCGCCGCTCGAGGTCGCCCCCCTTCTGCAAGGCCGCCAGAGCGCTGGACTGGTTATCCGGAGGCGGCGGCGGCGGCGGCGGAAACGCATCGATGTTGAGGTCGCCTACCGACGACACCGAGGGCATCGACGACTTGATATCGTCTGTCGGGTACGGCGGCACGACGGGCATGCTCTGCATCGTGTTACTTGACAGAGTCGACTGTTCCGAGTTGAAAGAGGCTCCGGAGCCGTCTCTCGGTGTGACGAAGCGCCGACTGGGCGACGGGTAGGCGATGGCCTGCTGCGCGGCAGAATCTCCGCGTTGCGACCTTGATTGATAGCCGTTCTCCAAGCCTTCTTCTAGCAAGTTTGTAAGCCCGGTATTTCCACTTCCGATGGTGCTCACACTGGTCGTCCTCTCCGGTAGAACGTTGCCATCGCGATCGCGACCTTGTTGCTTCTGCCGAAGCCTCTGCTGCTTGCGCTTGAGTCCATGTAGCAGATTGATGATGATGTCTCGGATCCTGGGGAGATACTTTTCCAAGCTCTCGGCGCTAGCTTCCTGGCTCAAGGTAGCCTCGAGGATGTGCCGTAATAGGTCGGGGACGTTTCCGAGGTCCGAGGTATCGACGTTGATGGCAGTAAAGGCCCGGCAGGCCATGTTGAACTCGTAGCCTAATCGGACATAGACGTCGGAGACCTGAGAGTCGGATGCCTGGCCACGCGACCACTGCGTCAGGGTCTCGAGCAGCTGCTTCGTGGCGACGAGCAGATGGGTGACACTCTTCTCGATCTGCGACAGGGGCAAGTTGGAGTTGCCGCCAGAGGCCTTTTTTTTCGCATGATTCATGCCGATTAGTGAAGAAGAACAATTCGACAGACGAGGGCTTCTCACATCGCGATTCGAACGCCTGGAGCCCCCTCCAGGTTGCGCCGAACGGGACGACGCATTCGACGGCCGCGGCTGCATGGCCGGACCGGGTGAGCTGGGCCGCACGTTGGGCGGAGGACCGAGATCGGCAGCCGGAGAGCGACGGCGCACGTAGCCGCGTTGCGAGGCAGCCGGAGGAGGAGGAGCCTGCATCTTATGGATTGAGAATCGAAGATAGGATGGAGAGAGGATGCGCTGAGCTATAGACGATGAGCGATCGAGCCCATTGTCCAGTACAAGTGAGGGTCGTAGAAGCAAGAGAGAGGTTGTCGAGGACTTGGATGGACGGCGACGGTTAGAGAATAGCCGCTTTCAGCCAGCTGTGGCGCAGTTGACGAAGTAGTGCAGATGACGGATCAAGGTAGCGATTTTGCGGCTGAGGAAAGGGGCTAAGTACTGTTAGGCAGGCGAAGCCCCTACATGAGGCTCGATAGTACTTTAGTGGGTCAAGACCAGTACTACGAGTCAAGCAGACGGGTACTTTTCTCCTGGTGCCGCATTATGGGCCCCCTGTTAAAGAGGCACACGTGTACGAATACGATGTCAGTCTCGGCCCGTCATGGCTGCTCTTCGCCAAGTGCCACATCTCTCAGACGGCGTATCCGTACCACGGAATACGTTGCTTGCTTGATCCTTCTTCGATTTCCGTGCGTGTGCTGTTCAGCTTCTTCCAGATCTCGAGTGTCTGTCTCAAGATAAGATGCCACTGATTTACATCTGAAACGAAAAGGCAAAGGTAAGTACTATATTGCCCGGATTTTCTTCCCCACGGAATTCCTATCTTGACTTTGTCGATCAAGGCGTCGACGTCAGCCTCGTGGCGCTGACAAGGCTGAACAGCCGGGCTTCTCTCGGTCCGTCTCCGGCAGCGATGCCCCGCCGCTTTTGTGCTCGCACGACCAAGACTCGTGACCATCGACCACGGAGACCACGTCTTCTACACATGCGTACAGCACACCTTGCTCTTACTGCCTGCGCTCTTGATCACGACCACGACGTCCAGTGGCGCGTCATCCATGGCAGGGGCCAAATCGACTCACCATGGACAACCCACGAGCGCCGCTGATGGTGGACCATGACGATGACGTGGAGCCGACCGATATCCACCCTTGCGGGCCCGCAAAGCCGGCGAATGTGGGTCCGGGTATCTTTGTCCAGGCGCTGACCCTTGCGGCCGGTATCAGCGGCCTCCTTTTCGGATGCAAGTACATACATGCTTACAGACATGGTGATGCTTCTTGCGCTCGAGGGCTTTACAAGCTGATGGCGACTCGCCGCACACAGACGACACGGGCGTCATCTCAGCGACTCTCGTCTCCATCGGAGACTCGCTCTCGCATCGGCCGCTGACGACAATGGACAAGTCCATCATCACGTCGTCCACGTCGCTCTTTGCCCTCATCGCGTCGCCCCTGTCCTCGATACTCGCCGACAGAGTCGGCCGTAAGCGCGTCATTCTCTACGCCGACATCCTGTTCGTCGCGGGTGCCCTCGTCCAGGCCCTATGTTCGACCGTGCCGCTCATGGTGATCGGTCGATGTATCGTCGGCGGTGGCGTCGGCGCCGCGAGCTTCGTCGTGCCGCTTTACATTGCGGAAGTGGCGCCGGCCTCTCATCGCGGGAAGCTGGTGACCACCAACGTGCTGTTCATCACCCTTGGACAGGTGGTGGCCTATGTTGTCGGCTGGCTACTGTCGACATATGCGGCTAGAGACTCGGGTTGGCGATGGATGGTCGGTCTCGGCGCCGCACCCGCTCTCCTGCAAGCAGCCGTCATCGTCTTGATGCCCGAGACGCCCCGCTGGCTGGTCAAGGTCGGTCGGTCCGAAGACGCCAGGATGGTCGTGCAACGGATCGAGCCGGCGTCGACGGGCGACGTGGTGGCGGACATGGAAGCCGAAGTGCGCGAGGAACACGAGATGAGCCGGATACGGGGGCACAGCGGCGCGTGGCGAGAGCTTTTGGGCGAGACCAGCAATCGCAGAGCTCTGACGGTGGCGTGTCTGCTGCAAGGTCTGCAGCAATTGTGCGGGTTTGTGCGTATCCCTTGGCGACGGTATTGTCGTCGGTGTTGTTCACTGACGGTAGTGCGCTTAGAACTCGCTCATGTATTACTCGGCTACAATTTTCTCTTTGGTGGGCTTCGCGAGCCCGACGCTGACGGCGCTGACGGTGGCCGTGACCAATTTCGTCATGACGCTCGCGGCATTGAGCCTGATAGACCGGGTGGGCAGGCGGCGCATCCTGCTATGGTCGATGCCGGGCATGATGATCGGGCTGGTGGCCGCCGCCGCCGGTTTCTCGAAGCTGTCGCCGGAGGTGACGACGGTGTCGGGACGAGCAGGCCCGGCGCGGGTGATACTGGCGAGCATCATGGTTTACGTGGCGACGTACGCGTTGGGACTGGGAAACGTCCCGTGGATGCAGAGCGAGCTGTTCCCGTTGGCGGTGCGGTCGGTAGGCAGCGGCGTGGCGACGGCCACGAATTGGTCGGCGAATCTGGTGGTCGGACTGACGTTTCTACCCATGATGGAGGCTCTGAGCCCAGCGTGGACGATGGGCACGTACGCGGTCGTGTGTTTCGTCGGATACGTGCTGGTGTGGCGCATCTATCCCGAGACGGCCGGGCTGAGCCTGGAGGAGGCTGCCGGAGCACGGATGGGGGGGCGTCGACAGACAGAAGGATGAACGAGACGGGATGATGGTTTATTGTTTTCACCTACTTGTCTGTCAACTTTGACGGCGTCGCAGAAAGAAGAACGGCTGTCTTGGAAGCAAGCAGGCATGCGCCATGCAGCAAAGATTAAGGGGGACTTGATACCAAAGCAGTTCCTCCGAGTGCCAAGTATCCGTACTCTGGTAAAGACTAAATAAAAAGCAGTTCATCAGTGAAAGTAAGGGGTGGGTGGGGGCTTCGGAGAAAGAGATGGAGAGACGGAGGAAGTGTGTGAGAGGAGTGAGAGGAGTGAGGACGAGAGGTAGATACCTACTATGTACTCTACCAGGATAGGTAGCGGGCCTTGACGGCAAGCCTCGGCTGTTGCAGCATGTTAGATGCGATCTTCCACGTCCACACCCATTCGTGCTGGGTTGGTAGTACCTAGGCCATGTTATAGCCTTGTAATAGGGGATCGTCCTAGGCGTATCCGTAGGTGGTGGCTACGGATGCTCCTACTAACACACCAAACAATGGATCCTTTTTATTTTACCCCGTAGCGTGTCTCGGGAGGAATTAAGACCTGTTAAACCAAATGGACCAGAGGATGGGGTGGGAGGGGACCGTGGGAGAGAGGAATATCGCTGTTGTCTTTTCTTGGGTGGCTCGGCAACGCGACGCAGATTTTGTTTACTTGCCTCACATGTCATCGAATTGTCTGTGTACATACATACGATCTGAATCTCTTCATACTCTTCGAGGATAGATAGATAGAGTATTGTACAGTATAGTATGTGTATACGTGTGTTGATAAATCTAACTGCCTTTCCTTACATACCAACTTCCTAACGCCCATCTACATGCCTACCGGACGGACGGACGGACGGACGGACGGACTGGGTAGTGTGTATATGTAGGTAATAGGCTGAGGCTTCCTAGGTTCGGTCCTGTATAGTAGGTAGCTGCTAAAATCCTGCCTACTACCATCTACTACCACCTAACCTACGAACTACCAAGTCCACGGCGTTGGGGCCTCCCTTGCGACCCAACTGTTTGGCCAAAGAAGAAAATCCCTGCAAGAAAGAAAGAGAGAGAGAGAGAGAGAGAGAGAGAGAAAGGCTCAGCACCATGCCCATATCCGTTCGCCGGCCCCACCGAAAGATGCGCAGTCCGCTCATCTCTCTCTCTCTCTCCTCTCTAGGTACTGGTCCTCTGCCTCGGCACTGGATGGGAACCCTGAGATGGAGGGAGGGGGGGGGGAGAAGGGAAAGGGTCCAGTATTAAGGAGGTACTTGCTAGAATAGTGTCCTCGTCACCTGTGTTTCGAGTAGAACCGCAACCAGAGATAGGTAGGAAGGGTCCGGGCCGTACGGAGAGCCCGGACGACCGCCAAGCCGTCTTGGCTGCCATCGCCCTTCTCGGCCGGCATTTGTAAAGAAAGTGTTTGTATCCGTAAAAAAAAGGGTTCCCTCCTTGGAATCCTAGCCGTGTAATCGCCCCTTCCCCCCCCTTCTTCGAACGAACGCTGTGTGATGAATAAGCTGCTTCTCTTATAACGGCTCTCTCTCTCTCTCTCTCTCTCTCTCCTCGGCTGGTGATGTTGACGCTTATGGTTTTACCTTCTTTTTTCGGCTCTCGAACCTCTTCCGGTACATACACACATACCTATGATTTGCTCGATTCCTAAGTTTCGTCCCCGTATTTCTCATCATCGTCATTGTCATCGTCATCGTTCTCTTCTATTCCCTCTTCCTCCTCATCCTAATCCTCCGGTTCCTCCTATTCCGCGTTATTCCTCCTCATTCTCATCCTCATCCTCCTCTGCTTCCTCCTCCTCCTCCTCTTCTCCTACCTCTTCCTCCGCCTCATCCTCATCCTCATCCTCTTCCCCTTCCTACTCCTTCTCATTTACAGCTGAAACAGTCGTAGATAGACTACCTACCTACCTCATACATCCATCTACGACACCTGCCTACCTACCAACCTACTTAGTTCACTCTCTCACACGCCTTCTAACCACTTTACTTACCTACATTAATGAATAGCGAATGAAGGCTCTCGCCCTCGTTTCGCGCCTCGCCTCTCCCTCTCTCGCTCGCTCTCCTACCTAAGTCGCCCACCATGCGGATGGACATTGCGAGCCAAGAGGTGGCCGATGCCGAGGCCGACGCCATCGCGCCCGAATACTATCAGCGGCGCAACAGCGATGAGATTGAGCGCATCGTGTCGGCCTCTTCCGTCTCGACGGCCTCTTCGCTGGCCCCCAGCCATGGTCCCAACATCCGTCATCGCATGAGCTACATCTCTACCCATCGCGGCGACCTCGAACGTCATTATACCGAGCTGAGCCGCATAGAGACTCAGCGCACGCAGCACAATGCCACCGTCGGCAGCAGCTCGGCCAGTATCCAAGCCAACCGCAAGCCTCTGCCCTCCTTTGGCGCCGGCAAGCCCTTTCCGCCCCCTTTGCCGGCCCGCGACGAGTATGTGGTCGAGTTTGATGGTCCCGACGATCCCCTCAACGCCCAGAACTGGCCCACGCACGTCAAGATCATCATGTCCAGCATGCTGGCTTACACCACTTTCGTCTCGTCCTTTACTTCGTCCATCTACTCTCCCGCCATCCGGACCATCGCTCAAGTGTTCCACGTCGACGCCGAGGTCGCCTTGCTGGGGACGACGCTTTACGTCTTGGGCTTCGCCTTCGGCCCTTGCATGTGGGCGCCCTTTTCCGAGCTGAAAGGCCGCCGGATACCGATCATCGTCTCCATGTTTGGCTTCTCAGTCTTCTGCATCGGCGCAGCCACGGCGGCCAACATCCAGACGCTCCTCATCTGTCGCTTCTTCAGCGGCTTCTTCGGCTCATGCCCGCTCGCCGTTGTCGCCGCCATCTTCTCGGATATGTTCAACAACGTGAACCGCGGCATCGCCATCACCTTTTTCGTCATGACCGTCTTCACGGGGCCGCTGCTCGCTCCCTTCATCGGCGGCTACATCGTCACCTCCTACCTCGGCTGGAGATGGACCCTGTATCTGCCCACCATCCTGGGCTTCGCCGCCTTCTTCTTCGACCTCTTCTTCCTCAAGGAGTCGTACGCGCCCGTCATCCTCGTCGACAAGGCGGCCGAGCTGCGACGCCGCACCCACAACTGGGGTATCCACGCCAAGCAGGAGGAGATCGAGGTCGACTTCAAGGAACTCGTCAACAAGAACTTTCTGCGACCCATGCGCATGCTCTTCACCGAGCCCATTCTCTTCTTCCTGACCCTTTACACCAGCTTCATGTACGGTCTGCTTTACCTCTTCCTTACCGCCTATAATCTCGTCTTCATCGGCGTTCACCACTTCTCTCCCGGCGAGGCTGGTCTCACGTTTTTCGGCATGATCATCGGCGAGCTCATCGCCGGCGTCGTCGTGCTCGCCCAACAGCCTTGGTACAAACGCAAGCTGGCAGCCAACAATGGCGTCCCAGTGCCCGAGTGGCGACTGCCCAGCGTCATGGCCGGTGGTATTTGCTTTGTTATTGGCATTTTCTGGTTCGGATGGTGAGTTGCCGATAAAGCCCCCTGTTCCCTTATCTCGTCTACGTTCTGGATGCTCACTCTCGCCGCGCAGGACCGGCTTCAAGGCTGATATCCCGTGGATCGCGCCGGCGGCCAGCGGTATCCTCACCGGATTCGGTCTCTTGTCCATTTTCCTGCAGTGTATCAACTACATCGTCGACGCCTATCTCATGTTCGCCGCGTCGGCGTTGGCAGGCAATACGTTTATGCGATCGCTCGCAGGAGCGACGTTTCCGCTCTTTGCGACGCAAATGTTTACAGGCATGGGCATCCAGTGGGCTTCGACGCTGCTGGGGTGCCTGGCGCTGCTGATGTGTCCGATCCCGTTCATCTTCTACCGATACGGTCGCAAGCTCCGAGAGAAGAGCAAGTTCGCGCCGACGCCGCCGAGGCCCATGCCGTCGTCGGAAGACGATCTCAGCAACAGCGAGGTGGTGACGGAGAAGCGAAAGCGAGACCACTCTGCCGCCAGTCGAGACACGGCGGTGCTGAGTACGGATTCGGGGGGCATGGAAAGCGTTCGGTCCCGGGATAGCAACAACGAGGCTTCTGTGATGAACGTTTAAGCTAACAATGCGAGACATGATGGGGCCACGTCGTCTCGTGGTGTTGACTCTCTTCTCTCTTTTTTTTTTCTCTCGTCTTTCTTTTGCATTATATATATATATATATACATACATGGGGATAAAAGCGTCTCGGTGTTTCGGGACGGTTCGAGGGATATTTTTAATTTCATGGCTACACGGGAGTTGGGTCATAATGGACATTGGAGGAGGAGAGCGATGAAGCTGATGATGAATGGGGTTTCAATGCTTCTGTATATGAGTTGAAAAAAGGGGGTGGCAGAAGAAGAGGAGGAGGAGGAGGAGGAGGAGGAGGAGGAAGCAGCTTACACGTTGTCTGTACATACACACAACAACGACATACTACGGATACATGAAGAAGGGTTGAAGACGGCCACGCGAGTTGGGAAGTGAGAAGCAAGGAAAAGAAGACCAGAGGAAGAAGAAGAAGAAGAAGCAAAACTCACCGCTGCATGTCTTCAGGTTCGAATCGGATCCTCAGGCGGGATCGACGCCGTCATCTTTCAGCTCCAGACACCAATTGGCCCGGGGAGTGCGAAGAGACACGGTGAAGAGGTCGTTTCGACGGGTCGTTGGTTCACTGTGGTTGTTTTTCCTTTTCCCCAGGGTCGAGAATCGATTATCGGCCGGTTACGTCATTGGGAGAGAGGAGAGGGAGATGAAGATCTGGCGCGATGACGTATTTCGTAGCAGCTTTTTTTTTTTGGGCGGTTGGCGCCAGTCATGAGTTGGGAAGGCTGGGCTGACACAAGCACTTACCACTTACTGCTGCTACCACTACCACTAGTAGCAAGTGGACGATGGTACGGATGCTGCTGTTGCTATTCGGACTCTGCTTGCTACCGCGTAACCTTTCCTGCATCCCGGCCCCCCTTTCCCCCCTCTAATTCTATATCTTCACTTCTTCTCCTCATCCTCCTCTGCGACGGATTATACCCACTTTCCCCATCTTCAGCACACATCAGTCTCGACGAAGACGACGACGACGACGACGACATGGACGTCGAAGAACATGTGGCGCCTTCGGGCCAGCACTACAGCGGCCGTAACCGCGTGCCCAATATCCGCGAGTTCGCCGAGCAGCTCGACTTGGAAAAACGACAACGTGACGCCGAGATCAACGCCGGTCCTCCCACGGCTGACGATGCAAGCGAGCATGAGTCCATCAAGAAACGCCATCTGCGAACCGTTCGCGATCCCGTCACTGGAAAGGACGTCGGTATCAGTGACGCTCTAGCCGACTATAAGCATGCCGTTGAAGACCCTCAAGTATGCACATGATCCATCAGAAACCCCCTTTGTCCTCTCTCACTGACAGAGCTGACCATCTCACACCAGATTTCCGTGCCCAACGAGAACCTGGGCAAGCCTTCTACGGTGACTGCCTCGTCGAAGCAGTCGGGAGAAGAGTATCGTCGCGCCCAGGATGTGACGGCGCCGCCCGATCCCGTACAGGAAGGCTCTACGTCGGACGTGCCCATTAGTAGTGAGAAGACGTCGATTCTGTTTTACAGGACACCTTCGGTCAGTTACGAGCCCATGTTTGTTGCGCTCGAACGCAAAGCCACTGTTCTGTGCTTGGGCATCTTCATCGCCATCGTCTTCATCGGCAAGGTTTTTGGCGGGAGACTCCTCGGTCTCATACCCTTGGCTGCCTGTGTCTCGTCTGGCGTCTTTCTCTGGGCCAAAGATCTCGTCCGTCAAGGCCGGGATGTGGAATGGTCGAGCGAGCAAGAGCGCGGTGAGACTGCCACGGCCAACCTGATCCCTGAGTCTGTCGAGTGGATGAACACGGCTATTGGCATTGTCTGGAGTCTCATCAATCCGGAGATGTTTGCCTCCGTCGCCGATACGTGAGTCTCTTCGATGATCTCTGAGAGAGAGAGCAGTTTACTGATGGCAAAGAAAAGACTCGAAGATGTCATGGTTGCATCGGTCCCAGGCGTCATCGAAAACGTTCGCGTCGCCGATATATCCCAGGGCAGCAACCCGATCCGCATCCTCAGTATGAGAGCGCTGCCAGACGCTCAAGTGCAAGATATCAAGCAGGAGATTCATCGAGAAAACGAAAAGACGATGGATCCTAACGAGTTGGCGGCCGTCGAACAGGCCGGCTCCTTTTACAACATGGAGGTATCTGTCGCCTACCACGCAAAGCCCTCGGGCCAGGACATTACGTCCAAGGCCAAAAACATGGGCATGCAGCTAGTCTTCTATCTCGGCATGAAAGGCCTCTTCGGAGTCCCGTTGCCCGTCTGGGTTGAACTCAAAGGCCTCGTGGCCACGGCCCGTGTGAGGCTGCAGCTGACGCCCGATCCGCCTTTCCTGAAGACGCTCACCTTTACCCTCATGGGTGTTCCCAAGGTCGAGGCCGGCTGCACGCCCATGATCGAAAGAGGTGTCAACATTCTCAACCTGCCTCTCATTTCCAACTTCGTCAACTGGGCAATTCGCACTGCCGCATCCATCTACGTGGCTCCCAAGAGCTTGACCCTGGACCTGAGCAAGATGCTGGTGGGCGACGACATTAAGAAGGAGACGCAAGCCCTCGGCCTCGTCTTCATCCGCATCCACAAGGCCACTGGTCTCAGCAAGCAGGATCGCACCGGCAGCCGTGGCGGTGGTTCCGATCCATACATCACCGTCAGTTGGAGCAAGTTTTCCAAGCCTCAATTCTGCACGCGCGTCATCCAAGACGACCTTAATCCCGTGTTCGAGGAGACTTGCGGTCTTCTCGTCACGAGTGATCTCATCAAGGCCGACGAGAAGCTCTCGATGGAGCTGTGGGATAGCGATCGCTCAACCGCCGATGACGTCGTGGGCAAAGTCGAGCTCAGCATCCAAAAACTCATCCAGCATCCGGGCAAGATGTTTCCCCAGGTCTCTCACCTTTGCGGTGTCAAGGCCGACAGCAGCATGCCCGGTGAACTCCACTGGGAGGTTGGCTTCTTTGGCAAGACGCAGTTTCGCAAAGCCCTCCGAACCGACGGCCGCGATGTTTCTCTCCCCAAAGAATTGGCCGACAAGCCTGAGCTCCAAGATCAACGGGGCAGCATCGACTCCAAAGAAGAGGACGCCGTTGTTCACACGCCGCCCGACCCTCTGTGGCCGTCGGGCATTCTCAGCATCGTCGTCCACCAGATTGTGGGCTTGGAGCTTGCCAACATCAAGGGATCGGATGGGAAGCGCAAGGGCAAGGAGTACGAGCCGGCGCGGCCCGAGGCGGGCGAGGTCAAAGAGGAGCAGAGCAGCAAACTTCCGAGCTCATACTGCACGGTCCTCGTCAACGATAGTCTGGTGTACAAGACGCGGATCAAGGCCGTATCTTCTCAGCCCATCTTCAATGCTGGGACCGAAAGGTTTGTGCGCGACTGGAGGTCCTGCATTGCCACCGTTTCCGTTCGCGACTCGCGGAACAGACAACATGATCCCATCATTGGTGTGGTGCCTCTGCAGCTTTCCGACGTTCTTCGGACGAGCAGCCAGGTGACTCGATGGTATCCTCTCGACGGCGGCATCGGTTTCGGACGGATCCGCATCTCCATCCTCTTTCGTTCGGTAGAGCTCCGATTGCCCCCGCCGCAGCTCGGATGGGACATTGGCACGTTTGAGTTTACGTCCGACAACATTACCACGACGGGTTATGTGCCATCTCAGTCGGTCAAACTGAAGCTTCGCACGGGTGGATCGTCGGCCACCATCAAGAAGGACAAGTCGACCAAGGAGGAGTCGGGAATGCGAATAGATATCAGTGGCGGCGATGACGGTAACCAGTTGCGACTTCCAGTCCGGTATCGATATCGATGCCCCATCTTCCTCGAGTTCTACTCTTCGAGCAGCCGCAAGCCGGATGCATATGCTTCGCTTTGGCTTCTCGAACTCAGCGACGGAGAAGAAGAGGACTTTGACGTGCCAATCTTCAAATGCAACAACGGTCTGCGCCTCTCGCAGAATTACATCACCCAAGAGAACTATCAGGAGATTCCTGATCTAGACATTGAGGAGGTTGGGCGCGTCCGATTCCGAGGCCGCTTCTCCGCCGGCACCGACTCGGATCATATGAAGTTTGTCCGCGACAATGACTCCCGCGAGACGATCGAGACATGGGAGGCGTGCTACGCCGAAGGCGTGCGGCAGGAAGAAGTGAATGCTGAGGTCCCTCCGCTGGTGACGGAATTGCACGACAGGTCGTTGACACACGGTCGAGACGTGCTCGCTCAGGCGGACGAGAGCGACAAGCAGCGATGGCTGTCCAAGGACGGTACGGACTGGAGCGGTGCATTTGGCAAAGATCCAAGTGATCTTATGGCCAACAAAGCGGACGGGGGGCGGAGTAGCGAGACGCAGGATGACGACTACGACGACAGCAGCAGCAGCAGTGATGACGATCCCGACCTTGGAATAGAGGAGAATAAGAGCGCCGAGCAAGGTCGACGACAATCGACGGAGTCGCGAGGATCGTCGTCTTCGTCTTCGAACAAGTCGTCGCAGGGGGGCGACGGCAGCAAGAATCCGTACACCATGTACAAGAACTACACGGCGCGGAACCGGGACCTGCACCGGAAGCATCGAGGGCTGATGCAGTGGCGGCCGATCCGCAATGCGCAGTTTGCCAAGGACGAGGCCAAGTTTGCGCTGCGGAAGATGAAGAATCTGGGGGGGTTGGGTGGAAGGCAGCCGGACGTGGAGACTGAGGTTTAGGGGAGAGGGGGGGTGTGTAACTTGTAAGGGAAGAGATCCTTGGACAGAGGAAGGAGAGAGGAGAACAGAAGAGGCATAGTAGTCCCTAATAATGACTTGCCCTTGCTTGAGCTGATTCTTTTAATTATCAAGCGTAAATATGATCTTAGAGTCTCATGGTGCCTCATGGAGGTGATGGTGGAAGATGAGGTATGCACTACCGCCTAGGTCGGTATGCACAGGCCCCTATCCGTACCTGATGCTAGAAGTAAGGGGTGAAATGATGTAGGGTAGCTACAATTGTGTGGACGACTACGGATACCCACCTCTTAATTCTTCCCTGGGCCTTCCTTGCCTCTCTCGAAATCAATCAATCTCAGCCACCCATCATTGCCTACACCAGTCGACAGCTGCGAAAATATTTTACCGCGCATCAAAACGGCTGCATCGCGAGCACTCAGAGGGGCGCCGACTGCGACTCTCAACGCAGCCCTGAGATGCGCGGCTCAGCGACGGACGCCATCGCAACCTCTCTCTCTTCATCGCCGGGGGGCTCTTTTCCATCATGTCGACGCCGAAAGCTGGCAACACGACGCGCGACATCCGGCGCTACTTCTCTGCGCAGCAAGCGAGACCTACGCCGAGGGTGCAAAAGCGACCTTCGCCCGGCAGCGCCGACGACGAGGACCCGCTGTTCGGCGACGCGACGGGGGGGATTCGTCTTCCGAGCTTGAGGCCGGCCTTTTCGTCTCAGAAGAGTAGCCTGACGGTGACGTCGACTTCGACCATGTCCGGGGGTGGTGCGAGTTTGGCGGTCGTGCTGGCTGCTTCGCCTTCTAAGAAGGTGGGATCGAGGTCTTCGTCGTCGTCGGCGAGGGTGGAGAAGAAAAAGAGGCTTGATTTGAGGCGGAGGGCGAGTGGGAGGCCGTTGGCGACGACGGCGGGAGCCGTGAAGGAGACGCCTGTTCCGTTGCCTAAGATAGCGGGGTGGAACGGTGCGCGGCCAGGGAGGACGGCGACGGCGACGACGACGGCGACGACGACAGCGACTACGACTACACCAACGACGATACCGACGGGGATGAAGAGTCGTGGGCGACCCAAGGGCTGGCGGGCTGGCATGTCCTACTCGGCGATGCGAGGCAGAACGCCGCCGGAGGCGAGATCACGGCAGTGCAAGGGAAAACCGGCGGTACCGGGGGTACCGAAGCGGCGCGGACGACCGCCCCGACCGCCGTCCCTGCCACCGCGTGAAATCTACCACCGGCTGAAGCCGCAGTTCGTCGAATTTCTATGCGAATGGACCGGGTGCAAGGCCGAGCTTCACAACCTGGAGACGCTACGGAGGCACGTCTACGCCGTCCACGGACCCCGTGGCAGCTACGCGTGCTGTTGTCGCTGGGGTGACTGCGCTCGGTCGGTAGCGACGGTGGACGAGTTCCGCGCGCACGCCGAGGAGGCGCATCTCGTGCCCATAGCGTGGCATCTGGGCGACGGGCCTCGAAACAGTCGAGGAGGAGGAGGTGGTGGTGTTTACGACGACAATAAGCAGGGCGACGGCGACGTCGACGGGGATGGGATTCCGGCGTATCTCAAGGACGCGCGGGGGGTGCAGGTTACGCCTTCGATTCGTGATCAGGAGGTGGAGGATGTGTTTACGTGGAGGATGAATCGGAGGAAGCTCAAGGAGTTGCTGATTCGAAGAGACGAGAACCTTGAAAACGAGGACTCGGACGTGGCTGGGGAGGACGATGAGGAGGGTGGTTGAACGGAAGGGTGGGGAGTCAGAGGAGGATATATTTGTCACGTGCGGGTCGGCATTGCATTGTTTTTCTTGTCCCCTTCTTTTTTTTTTTTTTAGCGCTGTTGCTTGACAATGCTTGTTGTCTCCGTAGGAGCAGAGAGCTTATAGATGGGGCAGGTAGGTAGGTAGGTAGCCTTAAAAAGGTATGACCGTATGACGAGGAAGATGGGGGGGAAAGGAGGAACTATACGAGGAAGAATCAGGTTATATATACACGTCTGCATGAAGATAATAGGCACCTAGACAGTTGAGGACTATTGCTTTCACGATTGATCATTACGATGTTTAACAAGTACCTAACGAAGAAGAAGAAGATGATGATATTGAATTGCATTTACATGACTGGTTTTATATGCCCGAACATGGGCAGAACTTACATAGAAGCGAAGAGAAGCCAATGTATTCGTCAGCCATGCACGGGCGCGCACACGCCGCTACCGAAAGGGAAAGGTGGGCGGTGCGAAATGGAGCCCATGGGTCCGACACAGCCTCCTTCAGTCCTCGCCCCCTTTCCCCCCCTTGTCTTCCCGTCTAATTGGAGGTACATGCTTCCGATATTCGTAGGGTAAGGCTTGCGTTCGTGGCTGGGCTGAGCTGCTGCGTCTCGGGTGGTGAGGCATAACAGCGGACTCGTTCCCGCTTGTACCTTTTGCTGATGAGCGACGAACTGGGTGCCAATTTTGTGGGAGAGCGAGCTCTGCCTCAGGCATCGCCACGCCTTGAATTCTCGACTTGTCGGTGCTCGTACCCTCTGTGGTGGTGCGTGTCTGTCTCGCTCTGCTCACTCACCCTCTCACTCACTCACTCACTCACTCATTCACTCTGTCCTTCTCCTCCTCCTCCTCCTCCTCCTCCTCCTCTTCCGTCTCCCGCCTCTTCAATTCCTCTCTTCCTCCTCCTCCTCGTCTTCTCCGGCAGATCCACATTCGCCCTTTTCTCCGTCTCACGACATTCGCTCGCCGCACCTTCTCCATCTTTGTCTCTTGCTTTATTCTCTCGTCTTCTCTCCTTTTCTTTCTTATTGGCTCGTCAGCTCTATTTTCCTCCTTCTCATCGGTTTTCCCTTCCCCCTCTTCCCCTCTTCTCCCTCTACGGACCCCCCCCCTCGTCTCTCCTCTCCCTCGATCGCCCTTTTTCTTCTCCTTCTTCTTTCATCCGATCAGAGCGCCCTCCCCCCCCGATCTCGCCGCCTGGGGCCATGGCGTGAAAGCCATCTCCTTCTCACCATGCCATCGTCTAAGAATGCGCACGGCTCGTCCTCGGCCGCTCAGGTTAGCCACCGGCTCCGGAATTTCTTCCGCATGAGCAGCAGCGCCGCTAGCGACAAGGACAAGGAGCGTGAGCGCGAAAAGGATAGGGATCGGGATAGGGAAAAGGAGAGGTCTGCCTCGTCGTCTGGCAATAATGGCGCGTCCGCCTCGGCGGCGACGTCGGCCGCTGGCAGCGCTTCTGACGCGCCGCCGCCGCCGCCAGCGGCCCCCAAGACGTCCCGTCATACAAAGTTCTTTAGCAATGCCGTCGGTCGTCTCCGCGCCCATACCGTCGCCAGCGAGGGCAACCAGATAGATGAGACGCTGAGCCCCACGGCCTACGCGAACCCTTACTTCGCCCATCAGGGCCAGCCGGGCCTGCGCCATCACAACGATGGCTCCGTGCCCCCGAGCCCGCCCGATACGCCGACGCTCAACGTCTCCAGCCCCGACACCGACGCCCCCGACCAGGCGGCCACGGTAGAGACTAAGGAGGAGCTGGCCCGCCGCCTGAGGAGGGTTGCTAGTGCGCCCAACGCCCAGGGCCTCTTCTCTAAGGACGACGCCAAGTCGGACCGTCCCGCCACCGCCGAGCTGGGTAAAGATCCCCTGGTCGAGGATCCCGGCGCCGGCACCCTCGGTCTCGCCGACAAGAGGACGCCGAGGGCTGCTAAGAAGCAGGCTCTCGGTGACGACCTGCCTTCGCCGCTCCCGGGGCCGCACTCCTCCCTCGCATTTCGTAGGACGTACAGCTCCAACTCGATCAAGGTTCGCAACGTCGAGGTCGGCCCGGCCAGTTTCGAGAAGATTAAACTCATAGGCAAGGGCGACGTCGGCAAGGTTTATTTGGTCAAGGAGAAGAAGAGCAGTCGGTTATATGCCATGAAGGGTAACCCTCCCCCATACAAAGTCCGAGTTGACCATTTTTTTTAGTTCTCTGCTAACATCAAGTGTCTTCTTCCAGTCTTGAGCAAAAAGGAGATGATCAAGCGCAACAAAATCAAGCGTGCCCTGGCCGAACAGGAAATCCTGGCTACGAGCAACCACCCGTTCATCGTGACGCTGTACCACTCCTTTCAGTCCGACCAACACTTGTATCTCTGCATGGAGTATTGCAGTGGCGGCGAGTTTTTCCGAGCTCTACAGACACGGCCCGGCAAGTGCATCCCCGAAGACGACGCTCGGTTCTACGCGGCAGAGGTGACGGCCGCCCTCGAGTATCTCCACCTCATGGGTTTCATCTACCGAGACCTCAAGCCCGAGAGTTCGTCCCACCTCGTCTCCGCTTTGTTCATGAGCTGACCGTCTCCAGACATTCTTCTCCACCAGTCAGGCCACATCATGCTCTCGGACTTTGACCTCTCTAAACAATCAGACCCAGGTGGCAAGCCGACCATGATCGTCGGCAAGAATGGCGCCAGGACGGATGCGCTACCGACCATCGACACACGATCCTGCATCGCCAACTTCCGGACCAACTCCTTCGTCGGCACCGAAGAGTACATCGCTCCGGAGGTCATCAAAGGAAGCGGCCACACTAGCGCTGTCGACTGGTGGACGCTGGGGATACTCGTGTACGAGATGCTCTACGGCACGACGCCCTTCAAGGGGAAGAACAGGAATGCCACCTTTGCCAACATTCTGCGCGAGGACATTCCCTTCCCGGATTACAACGGCGCGCCGCAAATATCGAAGTAAGCCTCCCCAACCACCCCCCTTTCTTTTGACTCAATTCACTTGTGTGAAGCATCGACTGACGCGAAACAATAAAACTTTTTGAAATAAAACAGCCTGTGCAAGTCTTTGATTCGAAAACTGCTCATCAAAGATGAAAACCGGAGGCTGGGCGCCCGAGCCGGAGCGTCCGACATCAAGGTCCACCCCTTTTTCCGAAGCACGCAGTGGGCGCTCATCCGCCACATGAAGCCCCCTATCGTGCCCCACGCCGGCCGGGGCATCGACACGGTGAATTTCCGCAACGTCAAGGAGAGCGAGAGCGTGGACATCAGCGGCGCCAAGCTCAAGGCCGTGCCCCGGGACAGCGGGCTGTCCACGCCCGGCGCCGAGGCCGAGGATCCGTTTATCGACTTTAACAGCGTGACGCTGCATCACGACGGCGACGATCACCTTCACCCACATTCGCAGAACCCCCAGCGGTCTGCGGGCCGGCACGTCAGCGCTTCCACGTAGCGTTTAATCGCCTGCATCAATTTTTTCCCCCTTTTCTTCCCCCCCTTTTTTGTTTATCATTTCATTTCCCTGTTCCTCCTGCATTCGCGGCGTCATCGGAAAGGCTCTGTCTGTCTTCGGTGCTACGATGTTGCGATGATGGATGAGGTTTTGCTGATGAAAAGCCTGACATGCGGCGAAGGTTCATCTTTTTGTGCTCCGTCATCCTAAACTACAAGAAGAAGAAAAGATGAAGGGGGGAAAGGGGGGTTTAAGAGGCCAAGAGAGAGACAGAGAAGCCAGCGGCTGTTTCTTGCTGCGTTGTCTTGGGCGTCATGGTGAAGGGCTGGCGTTTCAACGGAGGCTCGCCGCTGGGGAAGGGGAAGGATGAAGGAGGACAAACAGTGGAGTATGGTGATTGATGCAGAGGGACGGTATCAGCCGCCAATATAGAAAGGATGAGCGATAGCGAGAAACGGGAGAGCGAGAGAGAGAGATAAAGAGAGAGAGAGAGAGAGAGAGAGAGAGAGACAAGGAGCACTGGGAGAGTGGGAAGACATGGCGCTTGTCTACATGTATAATCATGACGATGCCTGGCCGCCAATGCTGTGGCGGCCGCCCATCCAAGGCCGGAGACATTCGGGTACGGTTACGGTGCCCGAGGCCTCGTCCCAGCCATACTCGAGAAGCGCGGCGATGACGCGTGGTACGGCGAGGGCGGTGGCGTTGAGAGTGTAGGGAAATGACAGGCGGTTGTTGTCGGTCGGGAGGCGGACGCGGGTCGCGAGGCGGCGGGTTTGATAGTCGGTGCAGATGCTGGCGGAGGTGAGCTCGCCCCAGCCGTCGTCGTCATCGTCATGGTCATCGTCGTCGTCGTCTTTGTCTTGGCGACGAGCACGGCTGGGAAAGTAGGCTTCAATATCGATTTTGAAAGTGGCCGAGGCACCGAGATCGGAGGGAGGCATGACGACGACGCGACAGTAGAGACCGAGCTTAGCTAGGATGTCGAGCTGGATTGCGACCATTTCGTCCAGCGTTGACTTGGCGGCCGAGTCGTCGGGGGCAAGCCAAGCGAAGAGCTCTACTTTGGTAAACTCGTGGACGCGATACAAGCCCTTCGTGTCGGCGCCGCGGGCACCGGCCTCGGCGCGGTAGCAGCGGGATACGGCGACGTGACGGATGGGAAGGTCGTGATAAGCCAGGGTGGAATCCGCCTTCATAGCCGCGAGGGCGATCTCCGACGTACCCGCCAAACAGCGGGCGGGCCCACCCCGTCGAGCATCCTCCTCCGCGGCGATGGTGTAGATCTGCTGTTCGCCGTTGTGATCCCTCGGTCGGAAACCGCATGCTGCGCCGATGTGGCTGTAGACTAGGCTCGGGGGGGAGACGGGGACGTAGCCTTTATCCGAGGCGGTGGAGAGGGCGTATTGGACGAGGGCTTGTTCGAGTTGGCTTCCTTCGCCTATGAGGTAGTACCATCCCCATCCGGATGAGTTTGCGGCGGATGCGAAGTCTAGTATACCCAGTCTGGAACCGATTTCGACGTGTGATAATGAGGATGAGCTTTTTTGGACCTTTGGTCGGGCGTCGAGGTTGATGTGTTGCGTTATTGTACGCGTCGGCGGCGTGGAGGCGTCGGTTAGGTTCGGGAGTTGGAGGGCGAGGCTTTCGATTTCCGAGCTGGTTTTTGTCTCGCTTTCGTTGAGCGACTGGAGCTTGGATTTTAAATCTCGTGCTTCGGATAGGAGGTCTTCGCGCGATGATTTCCCCCCCTCTTCTTTCACCTCTCTATCCACCCCCCCAACAGAACGACCCTTCGACAAAAGCCCCCCCAAAACCTTGGCCCTCTCCCGTAGCGAAGCGCCCCTCCGCCTCAGCTCGAGCCACTGCCCGTGAAGCTCTGCGATCCGGCCCGCGTTGCCCGCTAGGCCGTCGTACCTGCGATCGCGGCACGTACGCTCGTACAGGACTGGGTTCTGGCGCATGTGCTTTACGTCGAGGATTGGTTTCGGCGCTGAGCTTGGTCTGTTGTTGTTGTTGCTTGAGGAGGATTGTCGTCTTATTGTTGTTGGTGTTCGTGGTGTTCTCGGTGGGCGGTGCTTGGACGTTGGTGTTTGGGGGGGAAGGAGCTTGAGTCTCGTTCGGCTGCGGTGCATTGTGTTCCTTTTCTTGTTTGTCCTATTCTTTGGTTTGTTCTTCCTTGTGATGCTTCATTTAATTCACTTTGGTTGTTGAATTGGCGTTATTCCCTCGGCGGGTAAGAAAGTAGACATCCAAGGGGAAAAAAACTGTTATCGATAAAGCTTGTTGTCCAATCGATAATGCCAATGGATGGGCTCATGTCGTCACATTTCTTATTCGTACACATATATGTATGTACGGTTAACAGGTAGTTTCATCAACGATGATCGATGATCCCCCTTCATCATCACCTCTACACATCAGCACCAGTATCGCCTGACATGATTCTTCACATCACCCCCCAGACGCCTAGTGTCCAGTTCCCGTGGTGACCACCTCCACCGCCGCCGCCTCCGCCTCCCCCGCCGGTCCTCAACAACCCGCTGTGCCGCTGCTGCGCCTTGACGTCGACGTCGCTCGGCCTCGACGCACCGTTGGCGCCGTGTTGTTGCCATTGGTCGCGATCGATCGTCGCCGTCGCCGCCATCTTGAGGTGGCAGGCTAGACTTGCCCCTGCCCACGGGCCCAGTGAGTGAATGGCCCGTAGCTGTCCTTGGAGGGGCCGCGTCACCGGTCGATTCCGCCATATCTTGGCCTCTACCGGATCTTTCTCTTCCTCCGTCTCCCGTTCGTCTCCTCCTGCTCCACCTCCTCCGCTGCCGGAATTCTCGGGTATCGTCAACGACGTCGACTCGCTCCGCTTCTGGCTGCTTCGCTTCTTCTGCGCCTGCTCGAAGCCTTTGCCCTTGACGGGCGTCCAGCCCTTGGCGTCCACCATGTTCGTCACCTCGTCCACTATCCTCCCCTTGATGCCCAATATGTCCGAGCAGCCGCCGGTGAACATGAGACGGGACATGCAGACGGCTCTTACGTCCATCGGAAGCTGTAGAAGATGGTTGTAGATGAGTAGATGTATGGGGAATTCGTTGTCGTCTGGCGAAGGCGAGCCGTTGAAGAACGTGTCGTCGCACAAGTCTGCTACTTTCCCAAAGGGAAGACTCAACGTCGTCGGCGGATCCGTAGACCGCAGCGGTATCTCCAATTGGCTTTCTTTCTGCTTCGTTTCTGTAGCGGACTCGTCTTGCTCCTCGACTGTGTCTAGCTGGGCCGGCTGACGCCGTGGTGATTTGGGGACGCATGGCCGGCACCACATTACCCGGCACATGATATCTTCGCACTCGTCGAAGCTCACGAGCCGTTTCCCTCTGCTCTTGATCTCTCCCGCAGGCAAGACGGTTCGAAGCAGGTCATAGACGCCGTCGAGGAGCAGCCTACCTGCCCGGATGCTTCGTGTCGTCTTGACCTCGCGATACTCGTACACACTCGTCACCACCGTCTCTCTCCACCCCATGTCGATGACGAGCGCGCTTCGGACACCGGCCGCGACGGCTGACATGGTGGGGCATGACAAAAGTGACACCATAGGCGTCTGGAAGTTGTTGAATAACGTATCGAGAACGGCCGAGAGCAGAGGTATCGGCACGGCGGGGTCGAGGACGAGGCCCATTCTTCGCGGGCGCGAGTCGATGAGCAGACATCTGCTTGGATTAGTGCTGCGCAATCATGAGAGACAGATACGATAGATCTAACCTGGTAAAGGCATCCCTCAGCAGGCGATCTATCCTATGTTGGAAGAGATCCAGGTCGAAACCCCGCGAATCAAAGCGCCATATCTCATAATCGGCGGCCCAGGCATCCGTCGCCGTATGCGACTGCAGCTGCCACGCTGCCAAGTCACCTACCCGACGCTGCCTCTCCGGGCCCCAATATTCCACGGCCTTGGGAGAGGAATCTCCAGCGAAGCCTGCGCGGACGAATCGCGAACCGATCTCGATCAAGACGAAGTCGTCCTCGGCCCTCACCGCCGACGGGGAGCCGTACGAGCCCGATAGGACGTGAGGACTTCGCGGGGGCGTTTGAGGCTGGCTTTGATTCGGTGCCGTGGAGCGGATGCCGTATAAGCTGCGATGGGCGGGCGCATTTGCCGAGGCCATGGCCGCCCCCGGTATTGGCTGGTAGACGAAGACGAGGCTGAACACAGACCAAAAAGAGAAGTGGTAATTTCTTTTCCCCGACGTCATTCATCAGCCTCACTTATCGGTCATACGGAGATGGTGATATTCCGATCGTCGACGTCACCAATCAAAAAGAAAACAGTCAGCGGTCGCTGCGGTGACGCGCAGTACGTACCGCGCCGCGACGACATCTCATCACAACCCCCCTGGAGAGAGGAAAAAATCAGCCATTGACATCAGTATATCTCCAAGACGCAGACGCCGGGCATGAGGGCCGGCTGCATCGTTTCTCATGGGCATCAAAGGGTTCGTGCGGACTTTGTGTATTCTCTATCTGTGCTGACGACCTCTTCAGCTTGTACCGCGAGCTGGGCCCCGGCCGGCGGGTCTCGCTTTCGAAACTTGCGGCCGATAGCTTCGAGGTGTCGAATCGGCCGTTTCGCGTTGCCGTTGACGTGGCGATATGGCAATTTCAGGCTCAGGCCGCTCGTGGTTCGTACCTCGGCCCTCTGTCGTCCCTACATCCCGCCCTCGCGTAGGCTGACGCCATCATCAGGAGGAGCGAATCCGGAAATTCGCACACTATTCTACCGCCTCGTGCGGCTTCTCGGCACCCCCGTGCAGCCAATTTTCGTCTTCGACGGGCCGCAGAAGCCTCGGTTCAAACGAAACCGATGGACGGGTCTGGGCCACGGGGGCACGAAGGCGCAGGCGAAGCTAATGATGCAGCTCTTTGGCTTCGCCACGCATGATGCCCCCGGAGAGGCGGAAGCGGAGTGCGCCCTGCTGCAGAAGCAAGGCATCGTGGACGCGGTGCTGAGCGAGGACGTCGATACCCTCATGTTTGGCTGTACGCGAATGCTTCGGAGCTGGTCTGCAGCTGAGGGACGCAGCTCCAAGACGCCGACGCACGTGTCCCTGTATGACGTGCACGGCGAACGTCAGGAATCTGTCCCGTCGCTCGATGCCGAGGGCATGATTCTCGTGGCCCTGATGAGCGGTGGTGACTACATCCCGGAGGGCATCCCCGGCTGCGGCATCAAGGTGGCTTGCGAAGCTGCCAAGGCCGGCTTTGGCCGGTCTCTCTGCCAGCTGGATACGTCGGACGAGGAGGGCCTACGGACCTGGCGAGAGGACCTCGCCCACGAGCTGCACAGCAACGAAAAGGGCCATTTCCGGACAAAACACCCGGGCCTGACGGTGCCGGGTGATTTCCCGAATCTCGAAGTCCTGCGGTTTTACACTGATCCCGTGGTGTCGAACGAGTCGAGTCTGTCTTTGTTGCGGCAGGACCTGACGCGGAACCCAAGCCCGCGCCTGGACGAGCTGAGGGATTTTGCCCGCTCGTCCATCGGGTGGGATCATCGCATCGGGGCCATCAAGTTCATCCGCGTCATGAGCCAGGCTCTGCTGGTGCACAGCCTCTGTCAGGAGGACGTCGCCGGCAAAGACCTGGTGAAGCGCATCTCGGCCCGTCGACAGCACTTCACCACGGACGGGACAGCGGAGCTGCGGCTCTCGTATGTGCCGTCCGAGGTGGTGCCGATCGATCTTGCCAGGGAGTCGGAGGAGACGACGTCGGCATGCGACGGGCAGACGGCCAGCGGAGGCGGCGGCGGCGACGATGAATTTTTCGAGGCCGATGCCGATGATCCCAAGTTGACCGCTCTCAGGACCTTTGACGTCACGAAGCCCGACCTCACCTGGGTACTGGAGGAGGTGGCGCGGAAACGCGTGCCGCGCGCGGTCGAGGTCTGGGAGGAGGCCGAGTCGGCGAAACTGGCCAAGGCGGCGGAAGCGGAGGCCGTCAAGGCAGCCAGGGCGGCCAACAGGGCCAAGTCGAAGACGGGCATGCCGAGAGGCGCCCTCGACGGCTTCGTCCGCGTCACCAAGGTGTCGAGCGTCACGGCCCCGGCTCCGGTCCCGGACGGGCCCAGCAAGCAGCTCGACTTTCTACGCCCTGCGCCTTCGCCGCTGTCCGCAGACATAAGTAAGCAGCCACCAGGTAAAAGAGCGACCGCGGGCGCAGCGGCCATTGACAAAGCCGGAGGCTCACCAGTCGCGCCTAGGCTTCCAAAGTCGGATGATGGTCGACCAGAGACGGTTCAGCTCTCGTCTGGTCCGGCCGGGCCTCTGTCGTCCCCACGGCGTCGTCCCCGTGGCGGGCTGTCGCGCGCCGCTGGCTCTGGCAAGCACGTGCCTCCGCCTCGCCGTCGTCAAGAGGTGAGAGAGAAGGATACGTCGAAGAAGCAGACGTCCATCGACAGTTTCGTCATCGGGGCGAAGAAAGGCACGGCACCGGTATCCGAGACGATATCTACGGCCGACGAAGAGAAGAAGGAGCTGTCGTCGTCGTTTTCTGACAGACAGATGACGACGACGGAGAAGAAGAAACAGGAAAAGGAGAAGAAGACTCTGATGACGGCCCGTGGCGGCTTCGTCTACGAGACGGAGATGGACGAGGACGAGCGTGAGTCGAGGCTACGAGAGGACGGCGTGGCGGGTAGAGTGGCGGTGAGGCGAAGTGATGTGTTCTTCGTTGACTTGACTGGAGAGTGAAGTCTGTGGTCTTTGGTGGAGGTGGCGTTTGGTTTGGATACTCGTGGGCGTTTCTTTTTCCCCTTTCCCTTTTTTCTGATGAAGATATGGCTTCTGTCTATAACGGCGTTTTACGGACATGTTTTGAATATCCATTGCATGAGAGGAGCGAATTATATCAGTCCTTTTTTCATCAGCTTTTTCTTTTCTTTTTATTATCCTTGACATGGTGAATGTCTGTTATGACTATGGATATCTGTCTGTGAATCCGGTGGCTTTTTCTGTCGACGGGTAGCTGCATGGACCGGGATGCTGGCAAACAGAGTCTACGAGGTCGGAGATGATCTTGTTTATACACATGAACAGCGTCCATGTATGATGTTATGCATATATACAGAAGTATTCGGTAAGGAGAAAGCCTCTTTGAATTAGTCTGGGAACAAATGAGGAGGAAAAGAAGTCGATGGAGAGAGCCATGACGTCTAGCGAAGTTGGGGGAGGAACTTGGACCCCATAGGGCAGGGGGAAGAAACAGTTCTTCTTCACAGCCTCCATCTGCATATATATTTACTAGTATATATATATATGTATCCTGTGAAGAGAAACATCGGATGATGTTCATCACGTGAAGTATGAGGAAATAAGGCAGATGAGAAGATTTTTTTTTCTCAGTATAAAAAGGGGAGATGAAGAGCTTTTTCCTTTCCTTTCCTTCTTTCTTTCTTTCCTCTCTTCCTAGGCTCCCTCTTGTCCTATTTCCTGTGATGACAATACAAGGACACAAGAACCAAGTGCAGGATGGATAACAACAACAACAGAGCCCAGTCTCGCCGGAGGAAAAAGGAGGCAGTTCGGAAACAGCGTCTACAGGACGAACATCCCCCTACCGTCGGCGTCGACTCTGCACAGGGAGGGAAGCAGAGCTCGCGAGGCGAAGGGGATGCGAATACGCAGGGTAGGGGTCGAGGGAGGAGGACTAATGGGAAGAATCCAGCTCCCGGTCCTCAAAGGGCAGAGAACTCGGCACCTAGGTCTCAACAGCCGCTGAAGAATACAGCTCTCCCGATTCGAACGGTGAAGAATCCAGCTTCCCAATCTCAGCGGATGGAAAACCCAGCCATCAGGGCTCAACGGCTGGAAGTGGAATACAACGCCGAGGCGAGGGAGGTTCAGAGCCTGGAGCGAAGGATGGCGATGATCAAGCGCGAGTTGGACGAGACGAAGCGGCAGATGGTTGGGCCGCAGAAGTCGAAGAAGCAGCGGAAGCTGGAGAGAGAGCAGCGGCATGAGAAGCTGCTGAAGAGGAGGCTGCAGCGGCAGCTGGAGCTGGATCAGCGGCGGCTGGAGCTGGATCAGCGGCGGGAGGAGAAGCGGAGGAAGAGGAAGCAGTGGCTGGAGCAGAAGCTGGCGGATCAGAAGAAGAGACTGGAGCAGCAGCTAGAGGAGAAGAAGAAGAAGAAGAAGAAGCAGCAGCAACAGCAACAGGAAGAGAGGAAGAAGAAGCTAGACCTTCAGCAGCAAGAGGAGCAGGAGCAGAAGCAGAAGGAGAAGCAGCAGCAGCAGCAACTGGAGAAACAGCTAACGAAGAAACTGGAGAAAGAAAAGCGAGAACAGGAGATTGGACAGGAAGCAGAGGAGATAAAGCAGATGCTTCACGATAGACGGGAGAAGAGGCGGGAGAAGGAGCAGCAGCAGGAACAGCAGCAGCATCACGTCGAGATGGAGAACCCAGCCAAAGACGAAAGCACCTCGACAAAGCCCAAGCCAGAGCTCTCACCCTCCAAAGAAACTCCTCTCCCAGCTCCCCTCACAGTCACGACTCCTCTCGCAACCAAGACCAAGCCAAGCAAGGAAGAAGAGGAGAAGCAAGCCAAGATGAAAGACGAAGAAGAAAAAGGTCCGGAATCAACCCCCCTCACAACTCAGCTCCCACTCCCGAAATTCTCCCTCTTCCGCCAAGATGATATCCTCCGCCTCCTCGCGGAAATGTCATCCACCACCGAGGCTGTAAGGGAGAAGCTCGAGATGCGGAAGAAGCTCGTTATGAAGGATTAGTTGAGGACTCAGCGGAAGACGGTGGTCTAATGTCATGTACGAATATGTATGAGAATATGATACTATTTACTTCGTATGTATAGATGATAGGTGTTGGCATGGATGGCGTCTAGGCCGTAACCTGAACAGTCGACGAAGCATGTTTCCCTCCCATCAATGGTATATGCCATCATCTTTGATAGTGTATTGTATATATATTGAATATCTATAAGAGGCGGCATCGCCATCTTTTACCCATCCTTTTTTCTTCCTCTCTTCCACCCTTCTCTCCTCTCTTCCCTTCCATCTCTATACACGTATATAAAATACACACGATATAAAAAATCCACTCAACCAATCTCCCCCGCCAAATCAGCATCAACCTCCGTCCCCAAATCCCTATCCTCAAGGAAACGCCTCCCCCGCAGCTCAGGCGGAAGATACTCCTGCCTGACCCGGCCGTCCTTGTAGTTGGGAGGATACTTGTAATCAGCGACGAGGCCAAGCTCCCTCATCAGCCTCGACGGCGCGTTCCGAAGATGAGGCGGCACCGACAACGAGCCGACGCCCGGCTCGCGGAGGGCCGCCAGCGCGTTGTTCAGTCCGCGGTAGGCCCTCGTGCTCTTGGGCGCGAGGCTGAGCGCCACGGCCACGTGGGCGAGGGGGATCCTAGCCTCGGGCATGCCGATCTGCTGCGTCGCCGTGTAGGCGGCCGTCGCCAGCGGGAGGAGCGTGTTGTCCGCTAGGCCGACGTCCTCGGAGGCGATCACCACCATCCGGCGGGCCACGAACAAGGGGTCCTCGCCTGACTGTAGCATGCGGGCGAGGTAGTACAACGCAGCGTGGGCGTCGCCGCCGCGAACCGACTTGTGAAAGGCCGAGATGGCGTCGTAGTGCTGGTCTCCTCCGCGGTCGTAGACGAGCGTGTGCGTCAGCGCCGCCTTGACGTCTTCCCGCGTCGCGCCGGGAGGGAGGGAGAGCGTCAGCTCGAGAAGGTTGAGAGCGACGCGGGCGTCTCCGTCGCTGAAGCCGGCGAGGTACGCGAGCATATCATCGTCCACCGTCGTCGGGGAAGAGGCGGCGGCCGCCTCCGCATCCCGAGCGCGGCGCAGGATGCCGACAATGGCGTCGGTAGAAAGCGGCGCGAGCGTCAACGTGCGACAACGCGAGAGCAGGGCAGCGCCGATGCGAAAAGACGGATTCTCCGTCGTGGCACCAATCAGCGTCACAGTTCCTGCCTCGACCGGCTGCAAAAACACATCCTGCTGAGCGCGGCTGAAACGATGAAGCTCGTCGCAGAAGATGATGGTCCGTCGTCCCGTCAGCGTCAGCTCGTTGGCCGCCTCTGCGAAGAGCTTTCGACACTCAGCCACGCCCGAACTCGTCGCGTTGAGCTCGACGAAGCGGCCTCCGACGGCCCGAGCGACGCAGCGGGCAATCGTCGTCTTGCCCGTTCCCGGTCCGCCCCAGAGGATGAGAGACGGCACCCGGCCGGCTTCCACGAGGGCCCGCAGCACGCCGTCGCGGCCGACGAGCTCCTGTCCGCACATGTCGTCCAGCGTCTGGGGACGCATTCGTTCGGCCAGGGGAGCGTTGGAACGCTGCTGAATCCTGGGCCTCTTCGTCTCTGTCATTTCCGGGAGAAGGGCGGTCACTGTTTCGCCACCACCAGAACAACCAGGACCATCGTCGAAGCTTCTCTTGGTGCTCCTCGTTGTGGTTGTGGTTGTCGACGCCGTCGCCGTCGCCGTCGCCGTCGTAGCCATTGTCCGCGCCCTCTTCGCGGAGGGCAAGGCGAAAAAGTCAGCAGCGCCTCGCTTCTGCTGCATGCCGACGTCCTGCTGCGACTGCGGTGGCGATGCTTCCAGTATGAAGTTGGAGCAACCAGAATCGAGATGATTATTGATATCCGACTGCCGCACGGGCTTTGCGCAGATGGGACATGCCACCGCCATTGGGATCGGTGAAGCTTTTTTTTCTTCCTCTATGCAATATGTACTCTTCTTTTCTTCAACGCGTCCACTTTCTGTCGTTGTCGAAATTAAGACGCGTCGCCCATCTTGAGGTTCTTCTGTTCTCGGCGCTTATTAATGCCGATTACGTCAGGCGCGGTCATTTACTGATGATGGACAGACATTGGCCCGGCGCTTGTAGTTTGTGTGACGCAGAGACAAGATTTTGATGTACAAATAGAGGCTACTGGTCACCCGGCTTCTATAAATAAACAGGGGGGGGGGGGGGGGGGGGCGGGCCAACCCCCCCCCCCCCCCCTTACCCCTCAAACGAGGAAAAACACGCCGACCCAACAACGCCCCCTCTCCCACGGGAGTGACTTTGCACGAAGAACCGCGTTGGACC
>PDHP01000094.1:100456-119935 GCA_003339455.1 Ophiocordyceps camponoti-leonardi (nom. inval.)
CGCGGGTGCGGTGCCATAGTCAGGGCGCACGACGCAATCGTTTTCGTACGCGCATAGCGTGCCCCCCCGCCCGGCTGTCTGTACAGGGGGGGGGGGGGGGGGGGGGGGGGGCGTGCCAAACCTCACCAACCTCACTTTACCCTTGAACAGTGAAGAAACAGCCGAACGAGCAACGATCCGTTTACCATGGCAGTGACTTTCTACGAAGAACGTCGTTTGAGTATAAAAACCGCGACAGAGCAAGAAGACGCCTGTGAATCGTGCCTTGTAGAGAAAGACGAGAAAGGCTATAAATTGGCTACAATGTCCGCATCACGAATGGAAAGAAGATCCAATACAGACGAAAGGATACAATCTTATCACTCGCCATGTCCGAATCTCTTCATTCTTCTCTTTCTGAGGTGGCGAGGATAAAATCAATCCCATACTTCGCCTTTGATATTCCCCATGATATGACCGAAGGGGAAAAGGAGCAGGCATCAGCCATCATCGCAGCCCACATCATCCACCTACAGAACTCAAACACCACCGAGGATGACCCCCCAGCCGACGTGATAATCACCTACATCTTCACAATCATGGCCTTGCTCTTTCCCGATATGGTGGAAGAGGCTCTTGAGGCCGACATCCCCCTCGTCAAGCAGTCTGCAAGCCTCGATGTTAGGGCTTTTCTAGATGACCTGCTCGGCTACGCTAAGAATGTGGAAGGGGAGGTTGATTTCGAGGGCATTGATGATGAAGATGCTGAGACCATTGTGGATGGGGACTACGACATCACTGAGGATGAAGGATCCGACACCGTCGTGGGCGAAGTATCCGACACCATCAAAGATGAAAACACGATCAACATCCCTTCTCTTCCCACCTCACTTCAGAACATCGACTTCGGCCTGGGCAAAACAGACGCAAAAGCAAGCTACTCAGACGCAACGATCGAGATCCTCGCCAGCCGCTGGTCCGTAGAGCTCCTCTTCACGGGAGGCTACGTCTCCGACGCCCACTCACCCATCTTCCCCTTCGCACTCATCAAAGCATTGGGAAAAGTCCTCCGGCTAGAGGATCACCAGATGAAATACTTCAAACGAGGTCTCGCCCCGACCTTGCCGGTGATGAGGGGGGTGATGTGGGCTCTCCACGCGTGCCCTCCCGCGAGGCGATTCCTTAGCCTCGCCTGCTACGAGTTCAGGGAGGAGCCGCAGAGCATGACGGAGCTTGCGTTCGGCATCACGAGGGGCCTTTCGCACGGGTATGGGATTCCGAACGTGGCTCTCACCCTCGAAGCTCTCGTCGACGACCTCCTTACAGCTTATCCGGCCCTCGTCCTGTACCCGGCCCTAACTTCCCAGATCATCGCCCACAGAGAAGAGCGGTTCGCATACTGGAAGCTCCCCCAAAGCGAGCGCACGTACATGAAGAACTTCAACAGGGCTGAATACAAGCTCAAGCCTCTCACCCCCCGCTGGGCGCTCGTGGCCGTCGCCGTCGCACACGGTCAGCAGTACGACGCGGAAGTCGGGAAATCCGTCGACCTCGGACCGTATCGCTCGCTCATCGACGGTGTGAATCACAGGCTCGACATGATGGGGGAGGACGTCATCACCGACGCCGGTTCGAGGAAGCCTTTTGGCCTGGCGGGTGTGATTGGGAATGCCTACGTCCGGCGCTCGGCTTACACCTCGGACGGGAAGAGGTATGAACAGCCTATCATCCCTTTGAAAGCGGTGAGGCCATCCATCCGTTGCCATCCTGTACCCTTGTACACCAAGGATGGAGTTACGTGGAGGTGATGGGGGAGAGGGAGGAAGGGGGGGCCTTACCAAGGGGGCCAGTCAGGGGAAACCCCTATTCTATGTGTATCTTTTTGATGAGGGTGGATGATCATGTGGTTCTGGCATTGAGGACTGGCCTGTGGGCCCTGTATATGGTAGAATATTGTCACGATAGGTATCATAGGTCAATGACATTGGATATATCTTGCGCGATTGTTGATGATAATAACCTTGACCTTTTCCTCGCCTCCCTTCACCTCACATCATCCCACGGCCTCACCCTAGCACCTCATCGACCTCACTTGAGCTCACCTTGGACTCTACTCACCTCCATCCCACTCCCACCCAATCTCACCACAGCTACAATCTGAACCTCTCCTGAACAAGAGCACGACCCAGGTATTACCATGAAACTCATCATGAGATGAAAAGCCATCCATTGCTCAAGCGATGAAAACGAAGATGCCTCCCCCCCTGCACATCTCCCACCCACAAACCCTCGTGAACCCCCCACGCCTCACACCTCCTCCATATCTCACACCTCTCTCTCCCTTTACACGCCTTACGCACCTTCACACACACACACACACACACACACACACACACACACACACACACACACACACACACACACACACACACACACACACACACACACACACACACACACACACACACACACACACACCTTCACACACCAAACTCTTCAAGCTGTCGTCTTCATCGCCCGCACCTTGGGCGACGAAATGCTCGTCTCCGCCTTTCGCTTCCCCAATACTATCTCGGGAGTCCTCCTCGAAGACAGCGCCGCCGCCGCCGCCGCCGCCGGCGTCCCCTCCCTGTCCCTGGTGGCCTCCGCGTGGCAGGACTCGTGATACGCCCGGTTTCCCACCAGCACCGCTTCCAGCCACACCCATTCCTGCGCCGTGTCCAGCCACTTGTTCTCAAACTTCTCCTGGCAGATGGGACACACGTTGTGAACCCCGCTGCCGGCCTCGGGCACCGCCATGAAGCTCGGCCCCTTTTCCGTCTGCGTCGTCTCCTTAGACGTCTCCTCCGGCGCGGCGATATGATCCGAATCCACCACCTCGCGGCACCTCACCCAATCCTGTCGTCGCCACGTATCAGCAAAAGCCCCGTCACATGCACTTCGCAACTGAGATTTCCTTTACATACCTGTTGATCTACGTACCAGCTGCGGTGCGTGCCCCTCTTCTCCGCTTCGTTGCTCCGTTGGTGCACCCGGAAGTGCCAGTCCATGTGGCTCGTCTTCTTCTTCTTCCCCTCCTCGTCCGTCGTGAACCGCCTCCCGCACTGCCTGCAGGGCGGACCAAGCTCGTCGTAGAGGGCGGCGACGGACTCCGGATTGAATCTTGACCACTACCGTCAGTCCGCACAACTGGGCTGCTTTACGCTGGGGGATAACATCGGAAGGGAAAGGGTGGAACAGAAAAAAAAAAGACTTACCGCCGCTTCAGTGCTATCGGATCGAACGTCTGGTTAATGTTTTGCGTCGCCGCTGCTTTGGCCGACGACATGAGACTGGCAGTACTGAGTGACAGCATCGACGGAGGAGGAGGAGGCTGATGCTGGCCTCCTACGCCCGCGTTCGCCGGCGGAAGCATCCCCGCCTGTCGAAGCTGTCCCAACAAGTCGATGGGGTTGACGGGAGGAGCCCTCGTAGTCTTCGGCCGCTGCGTCGGGACGGGGGCTTGATACGGCAGTGAGTTCTGGGTTGGTGTGGGCGTCGTCGTCGTCGTCGTCGCCGTCGTCGATTGTCTCGCCATTAGTGTTGCCAGTGCCCCCGGGCCCAGGAGCGAGTCCAGTGTCACCGGCGCCTGGCTCAAAGGAGCCGGAGCCGACGAGGAAGATACGGGTTGCGTAGATGACGCGAGTGCCTGTAGTTGCGGTACGAGCGCTGGCTTATGAGCAACGTTCTGCGCCGACGAGGGCCTCATTGTCACGGCAGCAAGTTCAGTTACTTTGTTTTTAATGAGCTCGAGCTGATCCGGGGGAAGGCTTGCGCGCTGCACAACTCCCTGTAGATCCAGCAGTGCCCTTAACCTGTTCTGAACACTAGCATCATGTGGGTTGTGCGAGAACTCGGCCTTCATCGCGACGATCAAGTTCTGAATGTCATTGTTCAATGTTTCTACGCTTATCCCTCCGTATGGTCCGGGCTGCTGGAAGGGCAGCGCCGCGTGCTGGGGATATTGCGCAAACATCGCCGGCGGGTAGGCCGACGCCGAACCGTTGTCGACAAATTGCCGACCCGGCTGTTGCGGTGCGAGGGCAGAGAGGGCTGTCAGCTCTCCGGGGCGAGCGCCGTTGGGATGCGCGTAGGCTTGCCCAGGGAGCGGCGCTGTGGGTGGCGTCGGCGTGTCCCTCCGAGGAAGCATGGCCGAACGAGGTCTGCCGGGGATAGGTCCCGGCTGCTGAGGCATCAAGACGGCTCGGGCTTTGATGAGCGCGTTCTCGATCGGCCGTACCAGCTCGTGGGAGAAGACGGGTCGGGTATCCATGGATCCGGGCACGGGGTCCTTCCAGGTCCTCAGCATCTCTTCCATTTTTCGACGCACGTTGTGATCGACGACGGCATAAGACTCCATGAACGTCTTGAATAAATGCCGACCAAAGTACAGCGTGTAGGGCGTCCCAACGTTCTTCACAATCGAGTCCAGGACATATAGAGCGGGCAGCTTCTTGCTCGGGGGAGCCTATTTCGGTTTTTTTCATGTCAGCTAATTATGTCCAGCTCAGTTAGAAGAAGAAGACCGCTCACCTTGAGAATATGCTGCTGGAGCACTTGGGCGATGGCCAGGGCATGTTCCGTGTTCTCTCTCGCGATGACTGTCAAGTTGCTAATTTCGAAGCGCATGTTGGACGACAAGTCCTCGAGCGCGTGCCGATAGTCTTCGGCGACCTCCTCCGCATCAGAAGCCATGGTGATGAATCTGAAGAGAAGGCGGAAATTAAAGTGAGGCTGCTTGTTTTTCTTTTATGTAGGAGAAAGTTATTTAATCGTCAGAAACGTTATTGGGGATGACAGGGTGGCTCATGCGGTCGGCTCCTCAAGCCACGATTTCAGGACAGGAGCAGAAAATGAACAGTAGAGAGATAGAAGTGAAAGAATGCGTCAAAAGCGGTTCAGGTTCAGATTTATTCCAAGAGACGCGATTGCTGGTCTCCCCACCAAAATCTAGAGCCAACCAACCGCAGGAAAGGTAAGTAAGAAGAAGATGAAGAAAAAAAATCCCTGGTCAACCCTTCAGATCCCAGACCGAGCCGCGGAGGACATGATGAGACGAGCTTCGAGACGCGAAAAAAAAACCACCAGGCGCGAGAACGAGAAAGGGGGAGAGGATGGCGCTCCCTACGAAGAACACTTTTGATGGGAGGGGCGTGCGACGACTGAACAGGTCGAGGTGCAAGAGGCTACGACCGACAAAGGGCAGCAGCGGGTGCGGCGTGTCTCTGTGCGCGAGCAGAGGATGAAAGACCGATGAAACTGTGTGGGTGAGTGATTCGAGGCGACAGAGGACGGAGAGGGAGGTTGGGGAAAATGTTGATGATGAGAGTGTGCGAAAGGAAGAGAGGAGAGGAGAGGAGAGGAGAGAGGAGAGAGAGGTTGCTGCGGTGCTGGACGGGTCGCTTGTCACGTGATAAAATTTATCACGTGAAGCTGGTCAGCTGGGGCTGGGGCTGTGGCTGGCGCGGCTGGAGCCTGGAACCTGGACCAAGCCACACTTCTCTAGCTCTTCAACTGCTTCTCATCAAACAGATGCAAACACTGAGTCAGATGTTCTTATTGGTGTACGAATCTGTATCAGGAAATAAGGAAATCCTAACTCGCGAGTGTTCTAAAGGGTAGTCCGAGCGTCCGTGACGCCCATATTCGCCATCGCTAAACCAAATGTCCCCTTTCCCTCCCCCCCCTTGGTCATCATCGCTCAGAAGCGCGACATATGAGCCTCGGAATAGATGCTGCTGCGATGGGCGTGCATCGGGTGAAGCGCAGTGTTGGGTCGCTTGAGTCCCGGCACGATGGGGCTTCGCCGGTCGTCTTCTTGGCCCCCTCCGTGCTCCATGTCGTGGATCGGTCCGCTGATGACGGGTCGAGACTTCTCCTCCTTCTTCCTGTTCCAGAACGAGGACATGAAAGCCTTGGAGCTCTTTCCCTTTGCCCCCGACGATGAAGCCTTGGAAAACGTCGTCGAGGCATAGTCGGGCAGCGATTGACGGGATTTCGCGAGTGAGCCGTCGGACCGGACGTCGCGGCAGGTGATGCCATCACTGGCGTCGCGCCAGATGAGGGAGCAGATGATGTTGAGCCCGCCAAAGACGATGGCCAAGACGGAGGAGGCAAGGATGAGCTGCGAAAAGTGCGGTCCCAGCTTGTCGGCGTCGTAGGCGCTGCGGTTGAGGTTGCCAAACATGTCGCAGCCGATGAGAACCAAGAAGATGCCGAGCCAGACGAGGCCATGCTGATCCGAGATGACGGGCCAGTTGCGGCGGAAGTAGGCCTTGACGAACTTGAGGACGGGAAACTCTGAGATGATGAGGACAAGGCAGAGGACGGATCTGAAGAAGTGGGTGGCGCATTCGAAAACGAAGTAGCTTCGCTCCTTGTCCACCTCGATGATGAAGACCCAGCACGAGGCGGCGACCGCGGCCAGGGTGGTGACGGTGCAAGCGCGCATCATCTGGAGCACCACCATACCGGCGCCCCGAAGGGAGCCCGCGTCCACCTCGAACATGGCTCTTTCTCTCTCTCTCTCTCTCTTTCTTTCTGGTATATCAAATAAACTGCAGAGTTGCGGTTACTAGCAGCTCGTGTAGATCGTCAAAGTCAGTTAACGAGAGAAGCTCTGGCCAGCAGGTTGTTGAAGAACCGAAGACGAAAGAAAGAAAGAGGGATCCAGTCCACGCGAGAGGAAGGGAAAGGAAAAGAAACAGCAGTGAATGAGAGGACAACGACGACGTTGACCGTGATGGGGATAATAGGAAGGGGAAAAAAGAAGAACAATAGTATTAAGTAGAAGAGCACTACAACGGTCTATGGCCGCCTGTCTAGGCCATTGTCCGAACCGATGAATAGAGAGCCGACCTAACAAGCCATTCACAGAACAGACCACTGACAAGGGCCCCTTCCTTTAATACCTTGACCAGAGCGACAAACAACGCAAATCGATCCCTGTCATGACAGAGGGTAAAGGAAAAAGGCCAGAGCCCAGGCGGCGCAAGGCAGTTCTACGAGGCAACCGGGCTGCCAACCGTTTAGCGCCCAGGATGTAGAAGCCGCAGGATGGGTTTCATGGCGACCCGGGGGGGGGTGGGAGGTGGAAGGGGGGAGTAAAGGGGGGTGGGTGCGGAGGAGAAGCAGCAGCGTATGTATGTATGTGTGTATGTACGGACGAAAGTCGGCGGGCGCATAAAAGGTAGACCGGGGTAGGCCGGAGGATTGACTTGTGTCTATTCTGCCTTGCCTTGTCAGCCTGGCTGGCTGGCTACTAACTGGCTGGTAGGTTTCAGCGACCAACGCGGCTGTCTGCAGCGGATGGGCGGCGGCAAAGGTCTCCAAAAGTGAGGCCCGCTGCGACCTCGACGACGATGACCGATTCACTTTGACGCGCGGCATTGAGAAAGAAGGGTTTTGTTTGGACATGTTTGCGCGCCCTTGTCAATGAGCATAGAAGAGAAGATAGGGGGGGGGAAGGGAGACGAGTTTGGGGGAGATTGCAGTTGAGCACCATTATTCCGGGACTTGCTGATTAGGTAATTGAGAAGAGGCGACGACGACGACGACGACGACGACGACTTCTTCATCGGCATCCTTTGTTCCCTTTAAGGATGGCCTATCCGTAAGTCTTTGTCATATCTTCTCAAGTAGCACACAACGCGACGCCTCCCTTACGTTGTTCGCCTCTTACGATACTTACCGCGTACTGTACGTGTTCGTACTAAAGAAGATGCCCGTCCGTCCCTTCACAATCAGCTGAGACAGTGGACGATCCGGAGTGCCTCCGCCGCCACCCCATTGGACCGCCTTCCTCCCCCCCACACTGCAAAACCACAAAGCGTCAACGTCAACCCTACATTGAATGTACGGATACGATTCCTCCTCCTCTGGAAATCAACGCGCGTTTCCGAACCCCCTCCCTCAACGACTTGCGCCATCCTCATCCATCGTCGAAAGATAAGGGGAAGACGGAAAAAAAGGGACACGAGCTTCTCCTCATCACTCATCGCAGCCGAGCGAACATCACAATTTCCTCCATCTCGCCTGCAAGCCATGGCTCGCGGTAACCAGCGCGAAAAGTCCCGCGAGGCGAACCTCAAGAAGCAGGCTGCCCTGGTAATCAAAATAGCCGCCCTCTCCCCTCTTCCCCCCCTCTTCTTCCGCGCCTACGCCCGCGCGCGCCCCCCATGCAACGTCAGTCAGTGAATGACAAAGAACTCGACTGACACGACAAAATAAAAAAGAAAAAGGGAAATAACATGAGCGGCACCGAGATGCAGCGCGCCAAAGAGCAGGCCGCTGATATCATGCGACAGAAGCAGGCTGCCGGTACGGGATACAATTCTGATCTGTCCTCTTCTTGCGGGAGGTTATGCCCGTCCGCTGACTCGACTTCTTCATCCCCAGCTGAGGCGAAAAAGGCTGAGTCGTCCGGTGGCAAGAAATAGCCGAACGTCTTTAGAAAACTTCATGAACCGTTACGAAGCGACACTTCTTTCTTTTCTCGCTCGACTACTTTCACCCCGCTGCTCACGAATATCAAGACCTAGCGGTGGATTGTCTGTTCCGGCAAGTCGACGAGAAGAAAAGGAAATGCAGCATATCTTTCTCTCTTTAGGACAGCCCCGGCGAAGGAGGAGCTTTGATTAGGTTTCTGAGTGCGATGGAGAGAGGGAACGAGAGGGTGTGTGTGAGTGCGTGAGTGTGTGTGAAAGTGTGTGAAAGTGTGTGTATGTTTGTTTGTCCGCCTGCGTTTGTCTGTGTATCTACCTCGTCTTGAAGAGCGCGCTTAGGATTGCGGAGGAGTATCACCATCTCCTTCTATAGGTAGTAACCGTACTCCTGATTTCACCTACGCTTGACATGCACCTCACAAGAGCCTCTCAGCCTCACGACCTCTACCGAAGTCACCGAGCTTACAAGGTCTATCAAACTGGTAGAAAAAGAGCACCTTCATTATTTACTTTCGTCTCAGTTTTTCCCACATCAACAACTTCTCAAACTATCGTGAAAATGCTCTTCGCCCTCCCGCCCAACTCCGCCTTCTGAGTCCCCCCCCCCCCCCTTCATATCTCCCTCCACCACAATGAGATGATGCAAAAAAAATATAACCCATATGAAGAAGTGAATCTACAATGTTGAAACGATCCCTGCCATCAAAAGAAGAGTCGCCGCTTCTCGACACCAGAAGGGTTGGCAGCTGGAAAGAGGAGGGAAGAAGTCAGCTTCTTTGGCTCTCCATAGATCATCATGTTATTTATATGTCAAGGTCACTAACCAGCAGCCATGCCTTGCACAAGAGCCGGGCCCTCGCAAAGCGCCGCACAGGAGCACGCTCCATCAGGGCCGATGGTGCCCGTTCCGGTCGCCGTGGCCTCCCCGCCGCAGGCCGCCACGCAGGGGCACGAGCCGCTGGCGCTGACGGTTGACCCTTCGTTGCTGCCGGAAGAAGTTGACGATCCTTCGCCGCTGGTGCCGGCTTCAGAAGCGCTACCGCCGGCCTCCCCGCTCTTGGATTCGCCGGCCTCCCCGCTTGTGGCTTCGCCACCCTGGCCACCTCTCGTAGCTTCTCCGGTCTCGCCGCCTGCCGCTCCGCCGGTCTCGCCGCCTGCCGCTCCGCCGATCTCGCCGCCGGCGGCTCCGCCTCTTTCCGCGGACGAGTTGCCCGCGGCACCGCTAAAGGCGCTGGTAGGAGAGCTGAACCTCGCGCTGGTGGTCAAGGCAGCGCCTTCAGAGTTGCTTCCGCTTTCAGAGCCGCCCTCAGCAGCACCGCCTTCGGCTGCACCACCTTCGGCCGCACCACCTTCAGCAGCGCCACCCTCGGCAGCACCGCCTTCAGCAGCACCACCCTCAGCAGCACCACCCTCGGCAGCACCACCTTCAGCGGCACCACCCTCGGCAGCACCACCTTCAGCGGCACCGCCTCCTTCAGCGCCGCCAGCAGCAGGAGCAGGAGCAGGGACAGCAGCGGTGCCGTTGCCGCCGCCACCGGACTCAATGGCCTTCCGCTGGAACTCCTCCTGAGACTTCTCAGCCGTCGGGTTCCAAGACCCTGTCATGCCGCTCATATTGCAGTGCATGGGTGCCGAGCAGTACATCCCTTTATTCAAATTGTCAGGAATCGTCGTCGTCTCTCCGGGGGGAAAAGAAGGTAAAATCTCATCACTTACAGACAGGCTTCTCCGTCATGACTTGCATCGCAACCCGAGGCGGTGGCACCATGCTGCTGTTAGGGTTGGCCATCAATCCCGTGTCGAAGCCGCCCTCCATCTTCTCACACGGCTTGTCAAAGGTCGACTGCACCGCGCTGTGCTTCTCGCCCAGAAACTCCATGACGACGACGTCGCCCACCTTCAAGTCGTTCAATTTGTTAGGCTTAAATTGCTTGCCTTCAGGGCCTCCGAGCGTCATCGTCTGCGTTTGTTGCGGCCTGCCAGCATTGTTGTTGCTGTTTTCGTTGTTGTTGGAGCCGCCGGCTGTGGGCGTCACCTGCTGGTTTATGGTCGACGTTGGTGAGTTGCCTCCATTGTTCATCCAGATGATGATGACGTTCTGCGCTGATCCGGCTCCTCCCACCGCCAGTTGATTGCCGCCGCCGCCACCTACTATGATCTCGGTCCCTTGACCGGCGTTGATGCCGACTTGTCCGACCCCGACTTGCCCCCCGACCCCGACTTGTCCTGCCCGAGCGACGGCACCAAGGTTGTTGTTGTTGATGTTGTTGGAGCCTCCTACCACCGCCACGCCAGCTCGGCCCGGCTGTACCTGTTGACGGTTGGCGCTCGCGAGTACGGCTGGGTTGTTAGAGCCTAGTACTGCCGGTTGCAGAGCGCGCCTGCGAAGGAAGCTTCCAGGGTTGAGTCGGGCCATAGACTCCGGCGCCAGGGCCAGAGTTGCGGCCACTGCCGTTGTGAACTTCATAGTTGCTCGCTTCGAGCGTGAGGCAGCAAGACGAGTTGATGCCCGCTTTCCCTCGACCTTTTCCTATCAAAGGGCTTGTCGAAAGGGAATACCTTGAGCTGAGTTTGGAGTAAGAGGCCTGCTCGTGAGGAGAACAATCTCGAAAGAACAAGGAAGGTATAGAAACAAGATGGAAGAAGAGAATTAGGGAGAGGGTATAGGAAAAAAGAAAGAGACACAAAGAGGGACCAGATAACCACGACCGAGCAGAAAAACACCTGAGAGAAAGGAAACAGCGGCCACCCCGTCAGGTGGCTGCAGGAGGGTCGAAGGTTATATCCAGCAGCCTGATTCAACCTGCCCCCTCGCCATCCAATCCTCCATCATAAGGTTGGCCATGAGCCCCTGACGGACTATGGCCCAGAGACTCCGTATCTCAACAACGGCCTTGTCTTGTCGGCTACTAGTGCATCCGACTAGTTGCTGCCCAGATCCTATCGCCATCGCATCCCACTTCTGTAACAAGGCTTGTCCCAAGCCTTGTTTGATGGCCGAGCGGCCAGCTATGCCGAAGTAGCTAGCGCCTCGAAAAAATGTCAAAATAGTCGTCTAGGGTCCACTGCATGATGTGGGGGACTATACATACTTTTCCCATCTGAAGTAGGATCGATGCCCCCAGAACTCGGGAGGGCTTCCTTGCATTCAGCTTCCTATGCGTAGTGGCCGGATAGACAACTTGCCGCCATAGGCCCGCAACTCCGCAATTCGTTATGGCTCTGGCCTCGTCTGCTGCACTCCCACAGTTGAGGCGATGAGATGCGGCCTCGACTAGGCGACTAAAAGCTGGTGTTAATCGACTGAACTTCAACTCCTATGACTAGGCCAAAGCGTTGTCCTAGGCTCGCGCTAAAGGCGAACCTGGGGAGGGGAAAAGGGATGTGTTACACCCCAGGCCGGTAGTCTGGATAGGCCAATCGTCGTCAGGGGTGGTGGTGCATCTATTTTTGTAGTGCAGCACAGCCCGAAGTATCGTGTCGATCACGTCTCAGGATGCTGAATGATATATCAAGTATCCGTTCAAGAATTTTCTTCCACACCCAAGAATATGTCCATCCGGCCGGCGCGCGCTTTGACCCTTCTCAGAGCTGGCGTCGACTGATGATGTGCCTTGAACAATAATCTGAAGGACAATGGCCAGCGATGAGTGAGCCTGCCGCTGGAAGAAAGATCGTCTGATAGCGCCTCAATATTTCATTCCGTATCATCGTCGAAATCGCATCTCATCCTACGCTGAAATTCGGCCGGTGCATGAAGCGCCGGGCCCGAGCACCTCACCACGGCCGAAGGCTAGCCTTTCGGCTCAGACGGTCGATGAAACAGGGTCCCCTTGGGGTTCTCACAGGAGATGGTAGTATCGAATGGTTCCTTGGCCTTGACTCTTGCACCACGTATCTCTGATTTTGGGGCCATCTAGTTGACAATAGAACTCGCCCAAGACTCATTCGGCCTAGACGTAGCTGCTCGTCCGTCGTCACCAAGGAAATGCAACGCTACCTAGTAGTCAGATAGTCAGGCTACTGTAGGAAATTGAACTCATCCCTACGAGCTCGCGCATCGGCCGAATAGTTGTCACGCTGTAACATGTCCAAACTTACGAGTAAGCACTGTCCAGACCACAACGACGTATCATGACAACTCTTGACGTACTCACCAGACGCTCATTTCGGAATAGGTCCAGAAGCCCAAGCAAGACCACCATACCTTGCCATGTACCTCCGGCTTGGGGCTTCCCGACTTCATGGCAGCCGGGCAAAGACAGCAAACAATGCGAGTGGTTTCATACCCTTGACATTGGTCAGGCGCATTTCCGGCTTCTTTGCTGAATCGGCGAAGTCGTTGTTTGCCCCCCATCACCCCACGCTTGACGGACGGAAGGCGATGTCTTCATTGCAAGGTGGCAATGATCCGGTATGGAGACGGAACACACTGCGTCGCATACAACAGGCCATCACGGCCCGCACGGCCAACCATGCCAAGGCCAAAACATGAGCTCGTCACGCTCCTTCAAAAATCTCCCTGCTAGCTCACAGAGGCGACTGCTGCGCTTGCTGATGTCCTTCGTAGAGCCCCATGTAGTAACCCGCGTAGTACCAAGCCATGAGTAATCTCTTAAGATTTCCATCTTCAACTGCAGCCGTGTCAGCAGCAGAAACCTCTCTCAATGGCATCTTCTCAAACAAAGGCAAGATAAGACCGTAACTCACCCGATCCCAAAACAGCCGGGGCTGGGATTTGAGCCGAGCCCTGATGAATCCCGTTTTCTACGAATGGAAGATGATCGCCTCCAGCAGCTGGGGCCTTGACGGTGTTAGGTTTTCTTCTGGATGCTCCTCTCGGAGTAGTGTCACGAACATAAGACGGATGTTCTTCCCCCGTTGACATGACTTCACCCTCTTCTTCCTCATGTTCTGGGCACTCGCCCTCTTCTTCAACTCCTAAAGCATTCTGGTCGCTAGTCGCTGTACCATTAGGTCTGGAGGCGTTGTCGGCGCTGCGTAGAGCGTGAGTAAAAATCAGCACGTCTGTGTTACAAAACAAACTGACTTGGGAGTGCTTTCGTTCTCGAGGTCTCTAATGTTACCTCCACGGGCGCGAATACTATGGTATTTCTGACGCAGAGTGACAGCAAGTCAGATGGAGAAAAGCTTTTTGGCAAGACAGCCGTAGATGTCTCATACCTTGTATTCGTTCAGGGCATCGGTCCAGGAGTCGACGAGGATTGAATCGTCCCAAACCACCTCGTCCGCCTCAGCCATGACGGCGGCAGGCGCTGGGACTCTGGTTCGGGGGTTTGTTCGATGATACCTCTGGGTAAGCCGCGACTGTGTTGCTTGACTTTGGACGCTTCCACGCCAGCAGAAAGTCGCGATGTGCAGCTGGCTTTGGCGACCGGTTTGATCCCGTGACCAAAATACTGTACAGTGTACCATGTACACATGTGCGCGTCGTAATCGGTCCACAACGATAAGCCGATAGCTTTCACCGCCCTAGTAAGCCTCACGGCAGAATATCCCATTTTTTTTCTTCATACAATTCATCTCTCCATCTGCAACTTTGCCTGCACTGGAGGAATTACGCAGTCTTGTCAAATTCCGCACTTACTGCAAACATTATGGCTCCCGATAAGAAGAAAGGCAAGGGTAAGCAACAATAAGTGACCCAACCTCATCCTGAGCTAACCTTCTGCAGCCGCAACAGAAGCTCGGAGGAACCTGAGATCAACGGCCAAGGTTGCAGACAAGGTCTCGCCGAAGCCGAAGCGCAAAGGTGATTTGCCTACTGTTCTCGTACCTACGACAAAGACTAAGTCAATGCAGCTACCGACGACTCCTCCCCTGTGTCATTGAAAAAGCCAAGGTCGGCAAAGCAAGCGTCTACTCGTGACAAATCGGCGGCAAAGGCGACCAAACCCGATAAGCTGAAAAGGCCTGAGGAGAAGACTCCTGCGGAAGAAGCAGAAACGACAATTACCGTTGCGGACGGCTCGTCAGACTCAGAAGGTGAGGACAACAACGATGTGTTGCTGTTAGCAGATGAGATGGACTCGGGCGAGGAGGAGGAGGTGCCCAGCAAGGTGGCTATGTTCAAGCCGGGGCAAGCCGTCGGCAAGGTACCGAAAGTCTCCAAGGAAGTGGCCAAGACGGTCAAGCCGTCCTCGGGAAAACGCGGTGTCATCTATGTCGGCCGTATTCCCCACGGCTTCTACGAGTACGAAATGAGGCAGTATTTCTCGCAATTCGGACCTGTCACTCGCCTCCGCCTCTCACGAAACAAGAGGACGGGCGCGAGCAAACACTTCGCCTTTGTTGAGTTTGAAGAAGAGAACACGGCCGAAATCGTCGCCAAGACCATGGACAATTACCTCCTTTTTGGACATATCCTCAAGGTCAGGGTCGTTCCTGGGGATCAAATCCACGAGGAACTATGGAAAGGCGCGAATCGGAGGTACAAGAAGATTCCGTGGACAAAGCTGGAAGGTCAGAAGTTGGCCCAGCCGCGAACTGTGAAATATTGGGAAACGAGAGTACGAAACGAGCGAGCACACCGAGCCAAAAGAGCCGACAAGCTCAAAGCTATCGGCTACGAATTCGAGACTCCCGAGTTGAAGGAAGTGCCCCCGGTCGTCGCTACCAACATCGAAGTTATCGAGGCGGCTCCTCAGGGAAGCGGAGATGAGATCAAGGTGGCTAATAACGAGGAAGAGGCAGCAGAGGTGGTCGAGATAACCAAGTCTAAAACGCGTAAAACCGCCAAGAAGGCATCGGCGTCTGGCAAGGCGAAGGATATCAAGGCAGACACAGCGGCGAAGGCAGACTGAGCGGGTCCCCAAGCATGCGAAAAATTTGCAACTAGTAGTATTCGTATCTCTGCAATTTATGTATGTATGTGCGCACATAAGCGAACCCAAATGCACTCATGAAGACGGAGAGGCGTTGGGATTATAAAAGGCGAGCCAATCTACTTCGCACATGAGACGAACAAGGCCACGGAAGCATGACTTTGTCCAAGAGCAACATGATGGCTGAAGATGATGAAGTCTCGGAGAACAAAGGAGAAGCGGATTGTTGATAAGACATCCGCCAGTCCGGCTTAGTAAGCACGTTGATTGCCCTCCGCGGCCTCTGACCAAGTAATTGCCGAGTTCGCTTCAAACCAGGTTCACGATTGCGAGTGCGGACGGAAACATTGCTTGTGCACATATCGATAAGACAGCCATTTCAGCGGGCTTGACGACTGGCGGCCGCATAGGCTCCGCTTAGCCTCCGCCTCCGGGACGCACAGTCAGGACAGAAGGGGCAAAGGCTGAGAAGCTTTTCGCACCGCCATGTCGTCGACGCCCGGTTCGAAGCCGGCCGTGACGGCTCGGTCGAGTGGGTGACTCTCTCTTACTGATGACTAGGAACACCGTGTTTCTGACATCGTCAACTCTTCAGCACCCAAAAAGAAACCCAATAAGAAGAGGAGAAACACAAATAAAAAGAAGGAGGAGGAGGCCAACGGCGAGACGCACCCCGACAGCGACGGGCAGGACGACTCGGAGTCGCCGGCCGAAGCCTCGAACTCCGCGGACGTACAAGACACACAAGACAAGGATGCGGGCAACGGCCATGTTGTCGAGCCGACCGAAGCGGATCCGACGGTCAAGCTGGAGGCCATGGGCAAGGAGCGCGAAGCTCTGAGAGCCGAGGTGGCGCAGCTCCGCAGACAGCTCGAGAGCATTCAAGAATCTCACGAGCAAGACGTGTCTCAGCTCCGGTCCGACCTTGAGGAGAGCAACACAGCCAAGGAGCAGGCCGAAGAGCAGTATCAGAACCTACTCGGTCGCGTCGAGAAGATCAAGCAGTCCTTGAGCGACAGGCTCAAACGCGACAAGGCAGACTTGGAAGAGGCTCGGGAGCGAATCGAAGAACTGGAGACGCAAAATGAAGACCTCCAGAGCTCGGCTCAGGACGCGGACAAGCTGCGAGAAGAGTTACAAGCCGCAACGCGGGAACTTGCCACCCTCCGCAGCCGCAACAATCTCTCGGCCCACAACTGGCTCAAGGAAAAGGAAGAGCTTATGAAGACGGTGCAGCACCTCAAGGAAGAGATGGAAACGACGTCGACCGCCATGGGCGAGTGGGAGGTTCTCGCCATGGAAGAACGGTCAATCAAGGACAGCCTAGTGGATAAGATGTCGGAGCTCGAGGAGCGCGCCGCCACACTGCAAGAAGGCTACGAAAGCGCATGTGCGGAACGCGATAGCCAGGCGACGCTCGTCGAAAACTTACGAAACGCCCTTTGGGAGACGCAAGAAGCCCGCAAGAAAGACCTGCGAGAGGTGGTTGAAAAGACAGAGGCGCAACTTCGCACCCAGGAGCAGCAGCTGCAGGAGGCTGTCGCACGCAGGTCCGAGGCCGAGAAGGCGAAGGAGGACCTGTCCAAGGAACTGGCTCGGACTGCCCCGTTCGAAAAGGAGGTTAAGGAAAAGAACTTGTTGATCGGCAAGTTGCGGCATGAGGCCATAGTACTCAACGATCATTTGACGAAAGCGCTGCGCTATCTGAAGAAGACCAAGCCAGAGGAGAACGTCGATAGGTGAGCCAGCCCGCGCTCTCGGGGAAGCGTTACCGTGCGGACAAGAACTATGCTGATCAACGGTTCAGACAAGTCGTGACGAACCACTTCCTCCACTTCCTGACGCTCGATCGAAGCGACGCCAAGCGGTTTCAGGTCCTGCAGGTCATAGCCGGCTACCTGAACTGGACAGACGAGCAGCGAGAGCAAGCCGGCCTCGCACGCCCCGGCGCCTCGAGCGGCAGTCTGCGCCTCCCGCCCTCCCCTTTCCATCGCACGCCTAGTTCGCCTTGGATGGGCCCGGACATCTTCTCGGAGCCGACGTCTGCCCGCGACAAGGAGTCTCTCGCAGAGCTCTGGGCTGGGTTTCTGGAGCGCAGCGCAAGAGAAGGTGCCGGCGATGCTCCGGCGTCGTCACGAAAAGACAGTCTGGGAAGTGTCGCTACGGGGACGGGGCGATCAGAGTCGGGAGCTTCTTGAGCCGCCCGCGGTCCGATGCCTTGACATGAACGTGATGGGAGAAGAGGAAGGGGGGTAGATTCGGCTACCATGTTTAAGAAGAGATAAACCTTGCGAGACTCAAGTTTAGACGGACTGGGCAAGATAATCCAGGGTTGTGGACGAATATTGAGGGTGAAAAGCAGGCGGTGATGGGGGTCTTTCTTCCTCTAGTTGACTATCCTTCCTATGTAAAACAAAAACCGTCTATAAAATGGTATGACATGCTCGCACAGCAAAAAATCCTATAAAGCAACATCAGGCCCCAACTCTTGCAACGGCTTCAGAACAGCCTGTGAGTAGGCGTCGGCATCCCTCAGGACGGCCTGCATATCAATCCGGTTGCTGAGGGCATCGTTGACGCCCTCGACGACGTCCCTCTCCTCCATGACCTCGCTCATGAGACGGACCTCGTGCGTCCAGTAAGCCTGACTCTGCGATCGCAGGTCCGAGTCGCGCAGAGCGGTATTCCTAATGATGCCCATGGCGCTCATCTTGCTCTTGACGGCCAAGAGGGCGCGCGTAAGGGCGTCGACTCGCTCGACGGGCGAAGGGGCCTTTGTGAAAGCGCGGTTGGTGCAAGACAGGTAAATGAGCCAGCCGAGGAGGGCGTCTAGGGCAGCGAGGGAGAGGAGACGGTAGCAGCGCATAGACCAGTAAAAGAAGTCGATTTCGTGGAGACGCAGGGCGACGGAGTTGGCCTTGTAATCGTACTCCTTGACGATGAAGACGTCAGCGGCCGCGAGTAAGGCGGCGGCACTGGTGGCGAGGGTGCGCCATTGCGATCCGTGGACGCCCGTCCAGGTGAAGGAAGTGACGAGCGCTATGATCATGAGGTTGACGAGATGCGATCGTAGCAGCTCAGGCAAGGCGTAGTAGAAGTAAGACGCCGGCTCGTCGACATTGCAAAAGGGACAGTCGCCCAGAACCTCAGGACCGAACTGAAAGTAAAGAAGTCTGCTCTCCAGGTTCACGAACTTGGCGCGCAGGGCCTCATCCCGAGACGTGAGCGCCTCGCCCGGTCGCAAAGCGGCAAGGCGATGGAACAATACGTCCACGGGAATCTGCAACCTGCTCTGCGTGCGGACGAAGATGTTCTCCGGCGCGAGCGACGGTATCGTCCGTATCAGGTACGTGGCCGTCACGACGAAGAGCAGGAAGAGCGCGGGCTGGATAAGAAGCGGTACGGGTCGCACGGCTGGTTTTTGTTTCTGCGTCTGGGAAGAAGCGGATCGTCTCGATCGGTACCATACAAAGGCTCGGCCGACGAGCATGGGGCCGAAGAACAAGGCAATGGAGAAGATGCTGCTGCAGTGTTAGTTCTTTCAGCTTTCTTTGCGGAGAGAAGGGGAGGTTTCTCCTTACGAATCCAAGGAGATGGCCATGATGCCGGGAAAGGGTCGTTCTGGAAGAGACCGGCCCCTCCCTCTCTGTACATATGTATTTCAGAAAGGAGGTCGTTTGCGTTATCAGATGGAGTTTATCGTTGTTGCACAGGAAAAGACAAGGTTGAGCGGAACCCTTTTGCCGAAGCAATAAAGGAAGAAGAAAAAGAAAGGTGGCGTCTCGCGACGAGGCTAAGTTTCAGCCCTGCGCTAAGAAAAGTCAGCCTCGTGCTGCTGACGCCCCCGACCCGCTTTTTCAAAGGACTGAGCGGGGCTGTCGAAGACAACAAAGAACAACCTTCCTTTTGTCGATTTCCTCTTTCTTGACGTCATATCCGCTTTCCACGCTTCATCTATCCGTACTCCGTACGGCTACAGTGCTATTTAGGGGGGGGGGGGGGGGGGGGGCGCAATATTCCCCCCCCCATTTTGTTTTATTTAAAAAAAAAAAAAAAAACATTTTTTTTTTTTTTTTTTTTAAAAAACAAAAAAATTAATTTATTGTAGCTATTTGGAGTAATCTCTCTCATTTTACGTTTCGTTTCTATGTAATAATGTTACCATTTCATAA
>PDHP01000095.1:0-124093 GCA_003339455.1 Ophiocordyceps camponoti-leonardi (nom. inval.)
CCCCCCCAAGAAAAGCGAGGGCCCCCCCCCCCCCCCGCCCCCCCCCCCCCCCCCGCCCCCCCCCGGGGCCCCCCCCCCCCCCCCCCCCCCCTCCGAGACCCGGCCCCACCGTAATAGGTAGCCCGCTTTTTCGGTCAGGGGCGGGAACACGCTGGCTTCAGCCCTCCGGTAGTCCCAAGGTGCGGAACTGACTTTAACCTACCGAGTAATACACCCTCTTGTCTTGTATACTACCCTCTTCACCGGAAGAGAAGCTGGAGAGTAAAAACATTGAACTCTGTTGAACGTCAACATATCGAAACTACGTACATATATCTAGATCCGTTAACGATAGTAATCTTAGTTATCAACTTCACGGCGGCTCTCTAGCCTTTCCGATACGATCATGATGTTTCCTAGCTCTTTCCGAGATTGGAGAATAGAATCGTCTCGTAATACTTACCACCTTGGCCTACTCCATCCCATCGCCCTCCTCTCATCCCCTAATCTGATACCGTCATACCCACCCGTTCGAGCAAAGGTTCTTTCCTTTAGAGGCAGGTACTGAACAGATAGAAGAGATGCTTCCGGGCCAGCCTACCATCGACCAACTCATCTATCAAGGGGGGAAGCTTGGGAGTGCGTTGGGAGGAGATAAGTTACGACGATGCACTCAGGACACTGAGGGAGGGGGGGTGTTACCACGCTACGCGTTCGTGAAGATGGTCTACAGTTTGCGTCTCACTGTATGTGAAGCTTTGAATCTGGTGATGAAGTCCACCCTTCTATACGTTTCTGCAACTGTCTGTACGTTTCGACATGTCATGAGTATCTCCTACGGAATAGGCAGATTGTGATTTTCATCAAGTATCTCGCCCTAGAAGTCTTGGGACACTTGTATAACTACAGGGTTCCTGAGGTTCTCACCGGCCAAGTCACCACCATCTACTTGCTCAATCTATCTGTTCTCGAACAAGTCTACACTCAAGTTCAGTAAGAAAAGAGAAGAATCAACTAAGATGGGGTCGAAAAATCCCGGTTCAAGTGATGAGTTGATGCCCATCGCCATCGTCGGAATGGCAGGTAAATTCCCTGGAGAGGCTACCAACCCGGAAAAGTTCTGGGAGATGCTGTCCAGGGGGAAAAGCGCCCTTTCCAAAGTCCCAGCAGAAAGGTTCAACATCGACGCCTTCTACCACCCTTCTCCAGAGCATCACGGAACTACAAACGCTCAGGGGGGCAATTTCCTACGGCAGGACATTTCATCCTTTGACGCGCCTTTCTTCTCCATCACGCCCAAGGAGGCTCAGGCTATGGATCCTCAGCAGAGGTTGGCTCTTGAGGTTGCTTATGAAGGGCTGGAGAATGGTGCGTGCACTGTTTTTTTTGAAAAATGCATCATAGAAGTAATTCCCCCGGATGTGATGTCTAATAAGGGGAATAGCTGGTATGAGCATTCATACTGTTTCCGGGACTTCGATGGCGTGTTATATGGCGGTATTCACAAAGGATTATGCAACGTTAAGGGGTAAGATGGCCTTGTTTAGCTGCATCTCGCATCGATCTGACAGGGGAAAAAAACAGGTCACGATCCAGAGGAATACCCGTCAGTTCCTGTTCCTGCATCGATTGATTGATTAACTTCTAAGTAACAGCCGATGAACAGGGTGTACGACTTTACCGGAAACGCCATGTCCATGATATCCAATAGGATATCCTGGTTCTTCAACCTGCGTGGACCTAGCATCAGCCTGGACACGGCATGCTCTTCCTCGCTAGTAGCGCTACACCTAGCCTGTCAAAGCCTCAGAAACGGCGAAGCTACATCGGTGAGCGGTTTCCGTGGTGTTTTGTACCAGCTACCTACTTACTCGAGAACGTTCTAGGCTATAGTCGGCGGTACGAACGCCATACTGATGCCGGAGCTTCAGACGGCCATGTCTTCGTTGCATTTCCTTAGTCCGGATTGTAAGTCGATGGCTTTTGACCACAGGGCGAATGGCTACGCGCGTGGTGAGGGCGCTGCTGTGGTCGTGCTGAAGCCGTTATTTGATGCTTTGCGTGATGGGAACGTAGTTCGAGCTGTCATTCGAGGCAGCGGTGTCAATCAAGATGGGAAAACGCCCGGTATGTTGAGATTCGTGACTTTATGAGATAGGCCGGCTAATGAAGTCACTCAGGCATCACTGTTCCGTCTCTTCAGGCTCAAAAGGAGCTCATCGAAGCTACTTACGCAAACGCTGGCTTGAGCTTCAAAGACACTCTCTACGTCGAGGCCCATGGAACAGGTATATAACTCATGATACTAGAAGAACCCCTGGCTGCTTTAGATGAGAGATTCAGTTATGTACTGACTTACAATGAATTCAGGCACTGCAGTTGGTGATCCCATCGAATGTACAGCAATCGGTTCTACCATCGGACAACTCCGAAACAGCGAAAGCCCCCTTCTCATAGGATCAGCCAAGACGAACATCGGCCATCTTGAAAGCGCCGCTGGACTCGCGGGCCTCATCAAGACGGTCTACATCCTAGAGAAGGGGCTCATCCCACCGAGTCTCTGGTTCGAGAAGGCGAATCCAAGTATCCCCTTTCAGGATCTGAATCTCGAGGCAAGTGAAGGGAATTTCATACTGAATGGGTATTTTCTCATCTTCTGACGAGTGAATAGGTTGCAACTGAGCTTCAGCCGTGGCCTGTACGCGGCCTTCGGAGAGCCAGCGTGAATTCGTTTGGCTACGGCGGGACGAATGCTCATTGTATCCTCGACGATGCTCTGCACTATCTTGAACTCCGTGGCCTTCAGGGACTTCACAACACGGAACGGCACTCAAAGCTAACGAACGGACAGCTTTCAGGCCATGAAAACGGAGTTTCGTTTGTGAACGGCAACGGCTCAAAGGCTGGGTATATCGACGACTATCCAAAGGTTCTGACCAACGGCAACGGGCATCACCGCGTCAGTAAACTGCAGAAACTAAAGACAACAACAGTGAAGCCTCAGCTTCTGATCTGGTCATCTCACGATGAGCAAGGTATCTTGCGAACGGCTAAGAACCTAGCATCTTACGTCAAAACCCGAGATGATCACCCCGAAGAAAAGGACGGCTTTCTGAAGAGGTTGGCTTTCACCTTGGCAGGCACACGTCACGAGTTCTCCTGGCGATCTTTCGTCATCGGTACAGACTCCAAGGAGGCTCTCTCAGCGTTAGAACAACAGCCCATCCCCGTGTCGAAAATGCAGAGTCCGCCTATAGTGGCCTTCATCTTCACAGGCCAAGGAGCACAGTGGTTCGCCATGGGTCGCCAACTTCTCATCTACGACGCTTTCCACGAAAGTCTCAGCGCTGCTTCTGCGTATTTCAAAGCTTCAGGCGCGGAGTGGGATCTTATCGGTGAGGCTGAATCAAAGGTCGTGTTGATATGGACCTGTGTCTTTACTGATGGCACCGGCTTAGACGAGCTGTTGGCGGATGAGAACAATTCTCGCATCAACGAGGCCATCTTGAGCCATCCGGCATCTGCGTCTCTTCAAGTCGCGCTCGTCGATCTGCTTACAAGTTGGGGGATGAAGCCATCGGTTGTCATCGGCCACTCCAGCGGAGAAGTTGGTGTAAGTTTCTCTTTCGACGTCCTCGACGGAGGCGTTAACAGGTCATGGCAACAGGCTGCCTACGCGCGTCGAGCAATCACAAGAGAATCAGTGTGGAAAGTCGCCTTTCAGCGTGGTCGTCTTGCCGGCTCGGTCAGGAGAGAAGGGGGCATGCTGGCGGTAGGTCTAGGCGAAGACGAAGCGCAGGCCATCATCGACGAGAACGGCCTTGAAGGCATCGTCGTCGCTTGCATCAACAGCCCCGTGAGCGTCACGCTTTCCGGCGACGTAGCCGCCATTTCAACAGTCAAAGAACTGCTGGATGAACGCAAAGTCTTTAGCAGGAGGCTGGCGGTCACGACGGCGTATCACTCCCCTCACATGAACGACATAGCTGACGAGTACCGCGAGGCTCTGAGCGAGTTGGCTGCTGTTCCGTCCCCGGATGAAGACGAGGTGAAGATGTTCTCGTCTGTGACGGGGGAACTCATCGACCCTTCTTCTCTGGCTCGACCATCTCATTGGGTAGAGAACATGTTGAGGCCGGTCAAGTTTCTGCAGGCTGTCGAGGCTGCGTTGAGCTATAGGCCAGACGGGAAGTCGTCGAGGAAAGGAAGCGAAGGTTTTAACCTCATGATTGAAATAGGACCGCATTCAGCGTTGCAGATGCCCCTAAAGCAGATCCTAACTGCGACTGGAAAGGAGAACGCCGTCAAATACACAACCATGTTGACGCGGAAGCAAGACGCTACGAAGACGGCATTAAACGCCATGGGAGTCTTGTACCAGCACGGATACGAAGTCGACATCCGCAAGGTCAACCGTCCGTCAGAAGCAGAAGATGAAGCAGTTCCTCTCGTCGACGTTCCCCCTTACGCCTGGAACCACGAGCACAAGTACTGGAGCGAATCAGCCCTCTGCCGCGCCTTTCGCACCCGCAAACACCCTCGTCACGACCTCCTCGGCTACCCAGACGAGCACTCTGCCTCTCAGGAGCCGAGCTGGCGGAATCTGATCAGGGTTTCTGAATTACCTTGGCTCGAGCACCATCGAGTACAGTCGACGGTCTTGTATCCCTTTTCCGGAATGGTGATCATGGCCATTGAAGCTGTGAGGCAGATCGACGGTGGCGAAGTCGAGATAAAGGGGTATCACCTTCGGGATGTTTCTGTCGACACCGCCTTGATTATCACGGGCGACGCGGCGGTTGAAACAAAGGTTCAGCTACGGCCTTGGAGAAGAAATGACTCTTCGTGGAAGCAGTTTGCCGTCTTTAGTCGGAATCATCAACATGGGACTTGGACGCAGCACTGTCAGGGGTTGATCTCCGTCTGTTACCGCTCATCTGTCTTTGACGAGGAGAAGATTGCGTGGCATCGTCGTGAAGCAGACGAGATGTACAGGAGAGGACTTGATGCTAAGGATCCAGGAGAGCTCTATCGTTCGGTATGTGATACACCACTATACTACGACAGAATCATGTCAACTAAACATCTCCCTATAGTGGAACGAACTCGGCCTCCAATGGACAGACTCGTTCCAAAGCATCCTTCACCTCAGCTCAGGAGACCACGAAGCACGATTCACTCTCCGTGTCCAAGACACAAGAGCATACATGCCGCGAGAATTCCAACACGACCACGTCATCCATCCCACCACCCTCGACGGCGTGCTCCAAACCATCCTCCCCGCCTGCGCAACGCGAGAGACGCCCCTTTCGAAAGCCCAAGTGCCGCGCTTCGTTCAGGAAGCGTACGTCTCTCATCGGATGATGAACGAGTCACCGGGGCATGACCTTCGGGGATACTCCCGTTTCGACCCTTTTCGATCGGAGGGGTCGATCGTAACTTTCGATGATGGCTGGGATGAGATGCTGGTTGTGCTTGAGGGCATCAGGTTGGCTGGTATCAGTCAGGAGGTCGACGCGTCAGAACAGGATGTCTCTTCGACTTGGAGTCTTGAATGGGGTCTGGACGTCGAAGCTTTGCCTCATAACTCTCTGGACAAGTTCCTCAGGGCCGCCGTGGATGCCGTGCCGCACGTCAACGAGGCCGTCATCCATGACCTTGAGCTGGCGTCTTACATCATCTGCAAGCGCATCTCGCGTCGTTTCTCCGCTGAAAAGGCCCAGTCATTCGCTGCTCATCACTCTCTATTCTTCGAATACATTCAGAGACAGTGTCGCCTAGCAGAGCAGGGCAAACTCGTCTGTCAGCCTGCATTGGACAGTTCCGAAGATTGGCTTCACATCAACGACGAAGCTGAAGATGTCCTTCTCAACCGGGCTTTCACCACTTCCGTCGACGGCAGGTTGTTAAGCCGCGTGGCAGACTCACTCGCCCAAATCCTCGACGGCGAGATGGAACCCTTGCAGATCCTTCGACAGGATGACTTGCTCACCGAGTATTATAGAAGCTGCATCGGAATCGACAAGATGAACGCCGGCCTCGCCCACTTCGTCAAGACGCTCTCGCATAAAAGGCCGCTGCGAATCATCGAGGTCGGTGCCGGAACGGGCGGGACGACGCTGGCTGTCCTGTCTGCCTTTGGATCAGAGCGGGAGGCGGCTTCACGTCTTCAGCTGTATACCTACACCGATATCAGCAGTGGCTTCTTCGAGGACGCGGCTCAGAGCTTGGATCGGTATTCGCAGCTGCTTGACTATAAAGTCTTGGACGTCGAGAAGGATCCTGCCGCTCAGGGGTTCGAGGTCGGCTCTTACGATCTCGTGATTGCCACCAAGGTTCTTCACGCCTGTGGCTCGATCGATAGATGCCTGCATCACTGTAGAAAGCTGCTGAAGCCGTGAGACTTCCTTGTTTCTTTATTCTTCTCATCCCAGCTGACTGTGAAATATCAGAGATGGTTACTTGGCCCTCGTGGAACTCACTTCAACTACGGCTCGGACGCCAATGATATTTGGCATGTTGACCGGATGGTGGCTCGGTGAGTTCTCTTTGATTATTCACAGCTACTTGGCTTCCTAACATCCGTCTCAGGAGAAAATGATGGTCGAAAATGGGGTCCAAGGTTATCCGAAGAAGAATGGGATTCTCATCTCCGCAAGCAGGGGTTCGAAGAAGGCCTCTCGGTTTCCATCCGCGACGACGACCGGGACTGCTTCTCGCATGCGCTGTTAATCTCACGCGCTTCTTCCCAGGCGGTTTCTCGTGAAAATCTGGGAAGCAGCGTCTTCATCGTTCAGCGTGCAGAGAAAGAGGGAGATGAAGAGTCTGCGTCTTCTCGACTGGCTCGTTCATTTGTCGATGAGGGCTTTCGGGTGCAGCGGATCTCACTTGCTGATGTCCCCGAGTATGATCTTGGTGATAAGCGCTGCGTGGTAACTCTCGAAGTAGACGGTCCTTTCCTACAGGACGCGTCCGAGTCTGAGTTCTCAGCGGTTAAGAAGCTGCTGCTTGATTCAAGAAGCACATTGTGGTTAACCAAGGGAGCATTGGGCTTCCATAACCCGGAAACTAACCTGATCACCGGCCTTGCTCGAACCATCAGAAAGGAGTATCCGGAAACGCAGCTGACGATCCTTGATATCGATAACTTGGATCCTACCACCGAGGAAACGACTTGGTCGACTGTAGCTCGAATGCTTCGCTTCCCATCACCGGGATACGAGAGGGAGAGTGAGATTGCTCTGCGGGATGGTAACGTCCATGTCCCACGTTTTCACCAAGAGGAGACGTCTTCTCCAACGTGTCCCGAGTCTGGAGTCGTCTATACCAGCGTTGAAGAAAGTGGAAATGCCTTTGCTCTACAGGAACAGAGTCAAGACAAGACTGACCAAGAATCACTCCATTTCACCGAATGCAACGAGTTCCCTTTCCCTCTCGGTCCCAACGACGTCGAGATCAAGGTCAAAGCCGTTGATTTAAGCAACCGCAACGTCACAGCTCAAAGTCACAACTCCTCTCCTACATCCCTTCAATGCAGCGGCATCGTCACCCGCACAGGACAGGCAGTCTCGCGCTTCAAGGAAGGAGACCGCGTCCTCACGTACCGACAAGGCTCGTGCCGCACTCACGTCCGTAACGCGGAGAAGCTAGTTCACGATATTCCCGACTCGATGAGCTTCGAGAAAGCAGCGAGCCTTCTCTTTACGTATGTGGCGGCGCAGTACGCATTGAAGGATGTAGGCCATCTACAGCCTGGGGAGAATATCTTGATCTTCGCTTCTACCAGGGACGTTGCCGTGGCAGCCATCGTCTTATCGCGACATATGGGCGCTGAGACGTTCGTGGCCGTCTCTAAACCAGGGTTGAAGCAGCTCCTCATCAACGACACAGGCCTTTCTGAGGATCGAGTCTTTTGCAGCTTTCAGCATGGCCTTGCGTCAGAGATTGGCAAGTTGACGGGCGGCAGGGGGGTAGATCTTATCCTGAGCACGAGCCGTGGACAGTCTCTTTGTAATGTGTCGCATTGTGTTCAGCCGTTTGGTCGCTTCGTTGAGGTCGGAGGCGCTGGTGAGTTTGTTCCTGGTTGAAGTCCACGTTGATACTTGATATTGAGACTGACGGGAAGTAGGATCGGAGAGCAGAGACGTCAACCTCTTCGGGGAAAGTGTCATCTTCGCAAGTGTCAACATGGAGTCTCTCGCGTCTACGAAGTCACCTGTTCTTCGAGACACGGTTTCCAGCATCATGGAATATGTCGATGCAGGCGTCGTTGCTGTGCCTGAACCGGGTAGGGTGATTCCCTTTTCGCAGTGTGGCGAGGCTTTTGAAATCCTACGAGATGAAGAGAGGGTCATACTGAGCTCGGATGATGATGGTCTCTTGCCGGTGAGTGAAACTTGTTATTTGAATATAGAGGCTGAGACTGACTGTTCCCGGCTTCAGGTGATGCCTTCTCAGCATCGTCCACTGATGCTCGTTCCCGATGCAACGTACATGATCTGTATCGGACATGATGAAGTCGGCTTCGCTTCTCCTTTGATCTCGTTCCTCACATCAAAGGGAGCAACGCATATCATCCTGGTAAAGACTGGTGATGACGAAGAGAGCTCACCACTTCTCCCTCAGCTGCAGGATCCAGGGCTCAACTATAGAGTCATCAGCTGCGACCTCGGCAATGCTTCAGGTTTTCAACACGCTCTGAACGACTTGGCTGATTCGTGGCCTCCTATCCGAGGCGTGGTCATGCTCAACTCTCCGGCAGAGGTATGACGCCAGCTCGTTAAAAGATGCTAGCTAGGCTAGATATTAACTTGACGAAAAGCAGCAAACTCCCTTTGAAGATGTATCCGTCGACCAGTTCAGGAAGATGGTTACTCCTACTATCAAGGCAACCAGAACTCTTCACAAACTGCTCCCCAAAGCCCTCGACTTTTTCATCATCCTCTCATCCCCGGCCGGATCTAAAGGTCTTGAAAGCCACGATGCAGGCAAGTTTATCCCGCCCGTTATCCGATATCACGTCTTCATCTGACAAGATCAGTGTACGCCTTTCAATCCTCTCTGATGAGGCATCGACAGGCAATGGGCTTAGCAGGGACTTTCATATCTTTCGAATCCGCATCTCAGCAGCACATCACCAACGGCAGCCCAAAGAAAAGCAATATAAGAGTCTCCAGCATAGAGATGCTCAAAGCCGTGGAAAAGGCCATGAGAAGCCCAGCATCTTCTCCCCCCGAGATCATCGTATACACACCAACAGACGACGAAACCCCCAAACAATCCCCTCCTCTCACCTCAGCGCGCCACACCTTCATCCAAGCCAAAAGCGACGAGCAACAAGATGGATCAAACTCCTCCACGAGGAACGCCTCATCGTCTACGGCCTGCGAGCTAGCGGCAGAGCTCTCGTCCGTAAAGACCATCCGCGAAGCATCCGCCATCGTCCTCTCCAGCCTGGTGGGCAAACTAGCTAGGTTGATCATGGTGGATGAGAAGGAGATTGACGCGGACAAGGCGGCGAGCGCGTATCACATCGATAGCCTCATGGCTATTGAGATTCGCATGTGGGCTTTGAAGCAGGTTGGGAGCGACGTCTCGGTCTTTGAGGTCTTGAGTAACGAGCCGCTGGCGGAGCTGGCTTTGAGGATTGCTTCGAGGTCGTCTTTGGTTCCGGGGGGAATCAGGGGGGTGAATGTCTGACATATTGGTGGTCGATCTAAGTGATGATTTTGACGATATCGTAAACGACTTTTTTCTACAACACTCTCCTTGTAACAGTTGTTCTTATGAATAGAAACGAACGTGAAGTCTGCTCTACGCCTCTTGTTAAAGTCAGCTCTGCCTCGTCTACGCACTGCAGTGAGGGAGCCACGTTCTCCTCTTCCTCCAAGGCATTGAATCTCTCCATCTCCCCTGATCAGTCCAAGCTTGCTAGTAGGTAAGCAAGGCCCAGGAACGAAAAGTCAAACCTCCTCCTCTCAAGCACTATACACACACAATGCTCAACATGATCTGAAACAGGGCAGTTTCGCCTCACCCATCCCAGAGAGCAAGGAACAGTTCTGTCTCCAACCACCCCAAGTCCACTCCCACATAGGATGGAATCTGTACGTACATACATCTGAAAGAAACACCCTGCTTTGGAAGGATAGATAGGGGGTTAGTGAAGAAGAAAAGGTTGAGGGAAGGTTGAGACACGTCTTCACGCTGTTGACGTACGAGTTTGAGCTTATAAGAGAGATATTATTACCTGTGAACATAGCAGATCATCATGTTCTTCTTCTTCTTCTCAATAATCACGCACAGACTCACATGTCTATATATACCTGTCTCCGGATACAATATACCGTTTGCTTCCTCAACCCCAACCTCTCCCAGAACCCCCCTATATCCCCCTCATCATCCCTCAAACATGCATATTCAAGCCGGAAAGAGACACAAGGATTTCAATAGAAAGATGGAAAAACAAGATAAACTAAATCCAAACCTCCTTTATTCTCATCTTCTGTCCCCCTTTCCAGTCTCGAAGCCCGCCAAGTCCGGCCTCCCGGGTCCGAAACTGCTTCGTCCGTCTTCCGGAGCCGATCAGACGCCGCTCAAAACGTGGGGGGGTTTTTTTTCTCGCTCTCTCTCTCTCTGAAATGATTTTCCCTCTCTTTTATAGGAAGAGATTATACTTGCTGCGGCATTTATGTGTAAAAATCGTCTCTTCGGACATATAAACGGACGATATATATAGTTTCTCCTCGGAGAATTATCATCACGCTTGGCAATACGACTAACATTCATCTCAACTTCATATCATCATAAGTAACAACAACAACAACAACGACATCTTCAAAATAGTCACTGCCATTCGCCTCCCATCATCCTCACTCATCACTCCCCCAATTCCAGAACCGTTTCGTCGCATGTGCCTCCTCCTCCTCCTCCTCCACCCCCTCCTCTCGTCTCATCTTGACAAGCAGACTCGACTTCGCCCTCTGCCTATAACCATCACACCCCCCCCCCCCCCCCCCGGTTCATGTTATAGAAGCCTGATTGGTCGTAAGGGGGCGTTTTTCTTCTCCGATGGAAGTCTTGGATTGTGGCTATTTTGATAGAGTTCGTTAGAGATGGTATGATAGCCAGTCAGCACCAACTCTCCTCCGTCTTCTATACTTCTATTTCCATGTCTGTAGACTGTACTAGGATAAGTATAACCATAGCCTGCTCCCTCTCTTAAAGACGACTTCCCCTTTCCCCTTCATCTGCTTCTTCTTCTTTTTCTTCTCACCAGGCGTCTTTTCTTCTTCTTTACAACCCTTTCTCTTCTCTTCTCTTCTCTTCTCTTCTCATACGACCAGGCGTCGTCCCCCCCTTTTTATTATCAATTCTTTCTAGAACTAATACTCTTTACCATCGTTAACGATCGAGCTTACTATCAACCCTCTCTCTCTCTCTCTCCTCTCAGATACTACCAGTCTACCCACTCATCATTCATCATGGTTCGCATCGCAGCAGCCGTCACCCTGACTTGTAAGACAACCCACGCCATGCTTGCTATAAGTACCTACTCACAACTAACTCCCCAAAGTCGTCACCTCCATCCTCGCCCTACAGATCAACCGCCAAAGCAGCACTCCCTACAGCAAAAGAGACGATGACTATCACTACCTCAAGTCCCGCGACGTCGCCTACGACGAATCCCTCCTGAAGGTCAGACAGGCTCCCCCTCCTCCTCCTCCCTCGCCTCCCCCTCCAGCTCAGAACGCGGCCGAAGCTGCCAAGGAGGGGGGAGCAGCAGAGGCCGAAGAAGGTGGGAAAGAGGAAGGGGGCGCGGAAGCAGAGGCTGAAAAGGGGGGGAAGAAGAAAGGCGGCGAGGAAGAAGAAGAAGAAGAAGAGGGTGAGGAAGGTGAAGAAGGTGAAGAAGGAGAGGAAGGAGAAGAGGAAGCGGAAGAAGGAGAAGAGGAGATCATCGAACTTCAGGAGGAAATCAACAAGGCCGCCAAGGAACGTGACCTGGAGGCTCAGAAGAAGGCCATGGAAAGGCTTCTCCGGAACATCGAAGGCGGCAAGAAGGGAAAAGGTGAGGAGGGCGAAGAAGGTGAGGAAGGTGAGGAAGGTGAAGAGGGTGAAGAAGGCGAAGAGGGTGAAGAGGGCGAAGAGGGAGGAGAGGAAGAAGAGGGCGCAGCCAAGGGGGGCAAGAAAGGTGAGGCAGAGGGTGGGAAGAAGGGTGAGACTGAAGGTGCCAAGGAGGGAGCCGAAGGTGGGAAGAAGGAGGGAGCCGAGGGAGCTGAAGGAGCAAAGAAAGGAGGAGAAGCAGAGGGTGCCAAAAAGGAGGGAGCCGAGGGGGCGAAGAAAGGCGAGGCCGAAGGAGCAAAGAAAGGCGAGGCCGAAGGTGCAAAGAAAGAGGGAGCTGAGGGCGCCAAAAAGGGCGGAGAGGCAGAGGGTGCAAAGAAAGGCGAAGGAGCCGAGAAAGCCGGCGAGGAAAACGCCGCCGCCGCCGCAGCTCCGGCCCCGGCTCCGGCTCCGGCTCCTCCAGCTGAGCCGCCCAAAGTCCGCAGGTCCTTCATCGCCTAGTCCTTCTCACCTGTATACCATCCTCGGACCAGTCAAGGCTCATCAATTCAGCAGCTAGCACGCTATACATAAATGTGTTTAAAAATGTAGAAGAGGATGCCCCAAGTCCAAAACTCTCACGATGCTATACAATGCAAGCATCCCCCTCCACCCACCGTCTAGGCGGCGCATAACAACAACTAACCGTAAACTCCCAACACATTCCCGGAGGAACTCACATGTCAGTGCAAATCATGCTTCTTCCCGAGTCTCTTCTATTCCACCCCCGGCAGCCGTATCGTTGGAGTCTCGTGACCCGTTGTTACCACCGTCTCTTCGTCCGCAAAGCCACTGTCCAGCTCGACCCGCCCATCGAGAGCCATGCCCAGAACGGGTGCCGCTCTAGTAGATCCCATGGCATCCATCTGCCACTGCAGCTCCTCCTGCTCCAGAATCTGCGGATTCTTCAGCCCGGACCCTGCTGCTGCCGCCGCTGCCGCCGGAAGTTGGTGGCCTGAACTACGGTTACTACCCGTAGAGGCCCTGTTGGACTCGTTGTTTCCAGCCGTCTCGCCGCCGCCGGCAGTCGTTTCGCCCATGGCTGCCGGGTCGAGATCCCGGATGGCGAACTGTGCAAGCGTTCGCAGCTTGCGTGTCACCCATCCGGCCAATATCTTGCCGCGCTGCTTCTCGCCTAACCTGGAGCGAGGAAAGTCGCCCCTGCTGACGAACGCGACGATGTCGACGATGATCTGGTGCTCGTTAAGGATGGCATTGACGATGACGGGTACAATGGATGCGAGGTACGGCTTGCGGCTGACTTCGACCAGGACAACGACGAGACCTCCAGCCTGGAAGACAGCGCTGCGAGGACGGTCAGCAGACGAATGCGGTGACGAGAAAGAAGAAAGGGAAGGAAAGAAAGGGTAACAAAACAAGGGATAGGGGCTGAAGATAAAGGGTAAAGGAAACAAAAAAAGAACAAAGAAAAACCAAAGAAAATCAAAGGAAGAAAGAAAGGAAGAAAGAAAGAAAAGGTGTGAAAAAAAAAGGGGGAGGGGAAGTCTTCTCACCAGCCTCCGGCCACGATATTGCGGTGCGACCGCTCCACAGAGTACTCGATATCCATCGGAAAGTGACTCAACCCGTTAATCTCAAACGTCTCCCCGATGCTCCCGAGAACAAAGAGCACCTGCATGTCCACAAGCGCGCCGCCAGGCCCAATAGGCCTGCTCACGTTATGCAGAAAGCCGAGGTCGCCGGTGCGGATGAAGGAGACGGTAGGGTCCCCGTCCACGGTCCGACCGTCGAACCGCTCCGCGTCAAAGGCATCCTTGGAGCCGTAAAACGACTTGACGCAGGCCTCGGAGTCGACCCAGATCTCGCCGTACTCGCCGTCCAGGCAGTGAGCCCTGCTCTCCGGGTTGATGATGGCGATCTGCGTCGACACCGGAACCATGCCCGAGTCCTGCACCAGCAGCGCCTTGGGCTCCGCGTCCGGATCGACCGGCACCACGAGGCCGCGTCGCAGCGCCTTGGAGTCGAGCCACAGCTCGATCGGCTCGATGCACATGTAGGAGCGCGACGCGATCATCGGGTTGAGCACGTGCGAGTAGACGGTGTTGATGGCCGTCCGGTCCAGGCCGACGCCGGCAAAGTGCAGCCGAACCTTTTGGAAGACGTCGACGCGAGGCCGTCCGTCGGCCGTGATCATCATGTTCTTGAGCTCGTGCAGGGCGAAGCCCTTGGCCGGCATGGCGACCATGGCGTGGTCGAGCATCTGCGGCGTCGCGTACGTGTCCTTGATCTTGTAGCGCGACAGCGTGACGAACAGCGACATCGGGTTCTGCGCGAACTCGACGGGGGACAGCAGGTAGGTGGGCGTGCCGATGTAGATGCCCATGAGGCACGTGTGGATGAATCCCAGCCCCGTCGTGCTCCGGACGCAGCCGAGGACCGGCCGCGAGCTCGTCATCTGGCACGTCTCCTTCTGCACCTTGCACATGCCCATCAGGGTGTCGTGGCCGAGCTGGACGGCGATCCGCCGCTGGTCGGGCGTCCAGTAGGTCCAGACGACGACCGGGTAGCCGGGCCGCACCCAGGCCGGGTCGACCGTTATGCCCAGGTCGCGCAAGCCGCTGTTCTGCTTCGGCGGCTTCGACGTGTTGTAGACGCTGGGGACGGCGATCTTGAGGATCTGGGCCGACTGCTTGATGTGGCTGGCCACCGGCTTGAGCTTGAGCAGGTGGTCGACGTCGTTGTTGACGAGGACCGCCTTCGCGCTGTAGTCGGCCACGATGTGCAGAAAGGCCGGCACGTCCTCGTTGAGCCGGTTCTGGTCCAGCGGCGCCACCGGGATGACGACGGCGCCGAGGTTGATGCAGGCGTGGAGGGCGAAGATGAAGTCCTCCGAGTGCGTGTACATGACGATGGCGTGGTCTCCCGGCCGCAGCTTGACCTTGTTCCGGAGGAAGACGGCGACGGCGGCGACGCGGGAGTCGAACTTGCGCCAGGTGATGCCCTTGCCCTCGCGGCCGCGGCCGTCGATGGTGCAGTAGGCCAGCTCGTCGGGCTGGCGGGCCACGCGCCACTGGATCAGGTCCGTGATGCAGGCAAAGTTGTTGAGCGGCGTCGAGGTGCGGTCGTCCATAACGACCTCGCGCCGGTCGATGCCCGAATACTGCCGATCGGCCGGGGACAGCACGTCGGCCCGGGACTCGGACGCGGCCGCCGACCAGATGCCGCCCAGGGGGTCGATGCCGATCGGCAGGTTCAGCACGGCATGCTCCACGCCGAACCGGACGTGGACGCAGGGCAGGTTGCCGAGGTCGAACTCGCGCCGGCACAGCATGTTGCCGATCTCGCGACGCCCATTCTTGACGACGCGAGGAAGCGAGTTGGGCGGCGTCACCATGACGCAGTAAAGCCGCAGATGGTGCTCCTGGACCAGCACCTCCATCGTCCGCTCCGCCAGCGAATCCAGCAGCGCCGTGTCCGGCTGCCGCGGCGGGCCCCCCGAAGTCAGGGGCGCCGTCGACGCCGCCGCCGATTCCAGCACCACGACCGGCAGGTGCTCGTCGTTGACGAAGACGTCAAAGGCCGAGCAGTCGTAGATCTTGGGCACGTTTTTGACGATGCTCACCACCATGTGCTGCACGAAGAAGTAGCGGTACTCGGCGATCTCGTGCCCGTGCTCTACCCATTCGACCCTCTGCCGGATCCGGTCCTCGTACAGGCCCAGGACGAAGACCTTGCCCTCGATGATGGTGCCCAGCAGCCCGGTACGCAGGAACTCTGGCTCGACCGGCGTCGGCGTCGGCTCGCCCGCCTCGAACTTGTAGGGGCGCGCGTGGAAGATGAGCTCCGTGTTCTTGGGCTGGGCCCAGAAGCCTCCCGACAGAGACGGAGAGTCGACCCAGATCTCGCCCACCGTGTGCGGCGACGCCAGCAGGCCGGTCTCCGGGTCGACGACGGCGAGCGTCGCGTCCGGGATGGGATAGCCAAAGGCCGCCACCCGCACCATGCCGGGCTCGCTGGGCGCCCGCTTGGCCACGTCGTCGCCGTAGGCCGTCACCACCACCTCGTTGGTCTTGAGCGCCTCGCGGTCGAGCAGCACCTCGTTGATCTCCGTGCTGGCCCGCTGCGCCGCTGCCGTCGTCGTCGTCCCGCCGCCCAGCAGGCTGGCGAAGCCGTTGGCCGGCGCCTTTTCCTCGCCCTCGTCCGACGGAGAGGACGAGTCCGCGTCGGACGCCCGTTCGAGCCTCAGGGAGACGCCCATGCGCTCCTCGCCTCCCAGCCAGTCACGCACGCTGATGACCATGCCGCCGTGCTCCGGCAGGCACAGCATGGGCGCCACCACGTCGCGAGCCCGAGGGTTCCTCAGCGGCCGCAGCCAGCGATCGGCCAGGACCTCGTGGAACTCGCCGTCGACGGTCAAGGTATCGATCAGACACAGCTTGACGGCCTGAAAGTTGGGCTCGGTGCCCTTTTTGAAGTTGCGCGTCGTCATCGGGTCCTGCTGGTAGTTGAAGGCCGCCCGCTTGAGCCCCGGATAGTCGGCCACCATGATGGTCGCCTTGTACTTGGTGATGAGGTGCGCGTACAGGCCGGGAAGGTCGACGGCCTTGTGGTCGAACCAGACGGTCGTGTGGCCGCCATAGACGGTCAGCAGAACGCCGAGTATCATGCCGATGCCCTGCCGCGGGTCGAGGTACGACAGAAGGATCTCGCTGCCGCCGCCGCCGCCGATCTGGCGGCCGTTTTTGTCTCGCAACGACGGGTTGAACGTGTCGCCGGGACCGTTGCCCGGCACCGTGGACACGACGGCGGTCAAGCACGCCATCTGGTGCATAATGGTTCGGTGGCTGAGCACGACTCCGCGGAGGTCGCCCGTGGGCGCGCGAGAGAACTCGATGTAAGCCAGGTCTGGCACCGAAAGCGTCGGCACATCGTCCTTCTTCTTGGCATGATAGCTGCCAAACTCGTTCGTCTTCCACCACTCGACACCCTTGGGCCACGTCAACTTCTGCGCCGTTATGTCCCGCTGAAAGGCCTTGAGATTGTTGTCCGTCGTCAGAGCCAGATGAGCCTGCGTCGCTGTCAGGATGTAGTTGAGGCGGTGGTAGTCTTGCAGATCGTTGATGGGCACGGCCACGACGCCGGCGATGAAGCAGCCCATGAGGGCGATGGCAAAGTCGATGACCTCGCTGTCACGATAAACGAGAGCAACGCGGTCGCCACGGTAGAGCGAGCTCTTGTCCCGAATCACCTGGGCCACCTTTTCCGCCCGGGACGCGAGCTTGTCCCAGGTGATGGAGGCAATCTCCTTGCCCTTGTTGTCGAGCACCCAAAACGCGGGTACCTTGGCTGTGGTGCGTCCGCGGTGCCGCAGCACGGCCGCTATGTTGTCGAAGCCGGACATGGCCGTGTTACTATCATGGGGGTCGTAGATGGCGAAAGGAACCTCGCGGGGCTCCAACGGCAACTGATACTCGAGAGACTCGGGTGGAGGTAGGTCGCTGGCCGTCAGCATGGGCGGCGCCATGGCCGCCGTGGGCGAGAAGGCATCGCCAGACGAGTATCTATGGGGCGCGCCGTAGCTGTCGCCCTGCTGTGCGGGATCGTAGAGCTGTGGGCCGGCAAAGTCGGGGAAGAATATGTGCGATTCCTGATGGTGAGGGAGCTGATATTGATGTTCTGGGTTTTGTGACTGCTGCTGCTGCTGCTGCTGAACGTCATAGACGCCCTGCTGCTCGGGATTAAAAGCATAGTCGCCAGATGCCAGGGTGCCGCTTCGCGTCGGCCCTTCGCTTCCAGGGTTGAACAAGAGCGAGTCCCGCTGAAGGAGACCACTGCGCTCGGCGATGGGGCCGCCAGGACGCAGCAGGCCGGCCGGGGTGGCGTCGAGGTTTGCCGGGGGACTGCAGGCTGATTCGGATCGGTAGCCGGGCGACAAAGGACTGGTCGTTCCGGAATCGCGACCCGTCATCGTGGCGTAGGCGGCCGCACGATGTCCATCGCTCGAGCCATACTTGGAGCTGTCGGGCGAGTGGATTCGCAGGCCAGTCCGTTGTTGGCCTGGTTGGTGCTGGGTCATCAGCAGAGTGCGTCGCTTCTGGTAGCTACTAGAGCGTCAGCGAGACGGCGGGCGCGGTATGGCGTCGGCAGCCTACCCCTTCTCGGTGATGTCTCCGTCCTGCTCGAGACGCCCATCAGCCCATGTGGCGTCGCAAGGCTCTGACTTCTTTACTTTACCTCCAACTCGCGCTGCAGGTCATCGAGCATAGCCTGCAGCTCTGGATTGAAGTCGGCCATGATGGAGGATGAAGGGACGACGTTTTATGAGGCGCTGCTGAGGCGAGAGTCTTCGGCCATGCTCGTGCGTCGTGACGTAGGGCAGAAGGAAGCCTTTGTTGGTCGGCAGAGCGGCTGAGGGCGAGGAAGACGAGGAGGATGAAGAGAACGAGGAGGGGGAGAAGCTGAAGCAACGGGTCTCTGCAGCGGTTCAATTCTGCCGTTGGTTCCGCCGCCAAGCAGACGACGAGGAAGAAGCACAAGTATCGTCTAGAAATTTTTCTTCTTTTTCTTCAAGTGGCATGGACAGGCATTAATGGGATGGACGCTTCAGCGTGAGGAGGCGCGTCGAGATTGCATCTGAGGTAAGCTACCCGGGAGGGAGGATAATGGGGGGATGAAAGCGGGGGGGGGGCTCCCAATGAGGCATCCTAGGGCGGGGAGGAGGCGTTGACGGCGGCCCTGCAGGGGGTCCCGCTCCAGCGCATCAAACCCGACGTAACGGCAGGATTCCAGTGGAACGCCGCCTGTATCCGTACCTGGTAGGCAGGCAGAGCCCCTTTGGAGTCCTTTGGGGACTCGACGGACGATTATTCGAGAATCAGTTTCAGCTGTAATCAGCTGGCGAGGGCGATGATTGACCGTGCGGCCGCGGCGGCCAGCCAACAGAGGATATGCAGCTTTGTGGACGGTAGCGCATGATCGATGACGAAACTGAAAAAGAAAGGAATCCATATTACGAATTAGAGAACAAGGAGGTGTTGATTTTGCAGTGAATGTAGAAGTGCGTACATACATATGTACGGATGTACACCAGTGATGCTTTGCAAGCTCCCATCCAGGCCATCGCGGATGCTTCTTCAGGCCCAATAGGTATATCAGTAGCCTGTACATACGCCGACGGATAGACAGCCAGGTCGGTAGTCTTTTGGTCGTAGAAAACTATCGTATCCAAGCCTGTCCGGTAGAAAGAAGAAGCAGTCGTTCTACCGCAAGCCGCTTCTTCTGCAGCAGCCAAGCTCATTTCCCCTTCTCCTCCAGATTCACTGTCCGCTGTAAGTCTGTATTTCAATCACGCTTACCCCTTTGTCGGGATCCATTGATGCATTGTGCTTCCCGTCAAAGAAACGCCAACTCCTTTCATTGGCTTTGACGAAGCCTTCAGACAGAGGCGACGGGGAGGAAAAGGCTCCAGGGTAAGGTAAGTTTTGACGGAACCCTAAGCTCCGGTCTCCGGCCCCACACCCAAGCTTCATTGTTTACTCTTTGGCGAGAAAGTTTTCTTCCTCCATCCATCCGTCCACGAACTTGCAACCGGTCTCGGCCTCTCGCCTGGGCGGGCAGGCAGCCCGCCAGCCTTGGTCATTCCCTTCGACTAATAAAGCCGTTGGTTTCGATGCGTTATTGATCTTCGTATGGACACCCGGCTGGCTACCTGCCTCGTCAACTTAGCCCGACGTCCCACGACTCCAAGACGCTGCTGCTGGCTTCTAGCAGATTACTTAGGTGAGAAAGAGGCTCGATCGGTTCTCCCCTCGTTCCTCGACACAAACATGATGATATTAGCAATACACAGACCTGTTCCGAAGTTTGATGTGGAATATATTTGCTCATCAGCTATCCTGATATTTACCCGTCTCCTCTGATCACTGTCTTCTGTCCGCACGCAACTGAGGAGCATCAACTGACGGCTTCCAGATGTATATAGAATCCTCGCCAGTGGAGTCGAGGCTGGCTATAGAGCTTTCTCTCTCTAGTAGCCTCGAGCTTTGCACGGCCTTTTATGAACCCCTTATTCGGGTCTTGTTCAGGCCCGCAAGAAAATCAAGCTCTTTGTTCTACCGTCATGACAGCTCCGTCCCTTTTGACCTCTTTTTTCCACTGCACCGTTTCGTGTTGTAGAAAGAACAATGGCGCGGCTCTTATGCTGCCCCTTTCTGCCTTTGGCCTTTATATCGTCTCGCTTCGCGTGTCTGTGTTCCCCGTTAATGTGGTTGATTAATATGATCATCTTTTCGCTCTTCTTGCTCTCGTCGTCATATCACTTGAGAGCCATCTCTGTTCAACTATTGCTCTTGCGTCTGTCCAATACGATTCCCTCACGCCTGGGGCGTGAATATCTGGAAGAAAGACTATTATGCATCCGCCTCCTCAAGTTTCGTCGTCGACTCTGCACGCCAATGCGTCGTCGCCGAGGTCATCGATGATGCCGCCTTCGACTTTTGACGATACGGGGGTCAACTTTGACTACGCGGCAATGGATCAGTTCTTCTCGGGGACCGTATCTGATGCCGGTCTCATCGATCCCGGCCTCAGTGCCTTCATGGGCGCCGGGTCCGCCGCGGAGCCGCCTGCCGGAGGAGAGTCGGTGCGGCCCGGTAACCTCGTCTTCCCAGCCGGCAGTATGAGTGCGTCCATCAACAACACCGTCTCGCCGTCAAAACTCAGCCGTGGACAGGGCACGAGCAGCCAATCTGGCACGCGGCATTCCGGTCCGGACAGCGGTGGTGGCCCGAACTTGCAAGGTAACGCACCTCGGGGGTTGCCGCATTTCGTGCAAACCAACCAATCTCCGGCCCTACTCAACCCGGGAAGCGTTCTCCCAGCGCCGGCGCCTTACCCGGCTCAGCATCCGCAGCAGCCTTCGACCGGGCACTCGACACTCCTCGGGTCCGGTCAGCGTGAGAACCAGCCGACGTCTGGCCTTCCGCCCCCGAAAGACGGTCTCGCCAACAACTTCTGCGCCCTTCAGCCAGTGCAGCAGCCGAGGCCACAACGTCAGGGGCTGTATCATTATAACAGCCTCAGCCCGCCACGCTATTCGAACCCGGCGTGGTGCCCGAACCCCTCAGTCGCAACCAGGCCGTTGAGTGCCGAAGGTGCCATAACCGGCTACCCTCCCCCCCTAACCTCCGACGGGCCGCGGACAAGAGGGCCAAATTATCCCCTCTTTCCCCCCTATGGAAAACCGAACGTGTCTCCCTCTGGGGGTTCGCTCTCGCACTATCCGCCGCCTTCGTACGCCGGCAAGCAGATCCCTCCGTACGGCAACCCGGGTCTTGGTCCCTCTCCGTTAGCATACCTTCCCGCGCCGGCACCTACGTCGGACGTCTCGAAAGGGGGAACGATGTCGGTTGGCTTTCATGCAAATGCGGTTGCTGGACCTGCAGAGCAAAGCGTGGCCGCGACCATGAAGAGCCCGAGCCTGTATCTGGAACTCGACAACAGCAACAACAATAACAACAGTACGTCAGCAGCTCTCGCGACCTTGAACGGCCTCGACCTGGCTCAGACTTGGGCCAAGGTGGACAAGTGTGAGCCGTCGTTTGCCGTGTCGGATGAAATGGAAAACAGCAGAGTGATGTCGGCGCGGGCAGCCAAGAAGAAGAACTCGATGCACAAGGCTGACCCGTCCAACGTCTACAAGGAGCACGAAAAGCTGCCGAAATCGAAGCCTTTCGGGCCCAAGACTTTGGACGGCCGCCCCCTCTTCACCTACACCAAGGACGGACAGCTGGCGGAGGACCGGGTGTATACGAAGGAAGAACTGCAGATCTACTTGGACGATCATCGCTCCGTCTTGTGGATTCAGCAGTCGCCGTCGCAGTGCGCGTCACGCCTTCACTACGACGATCGACGATGCCGGTGGGACAAGTGCCCTCTGGCATCTCGCGTCATCGGCTCCGGCTGGTTCCGCGTCGCCTTCGACGAGCATCCGCAACTGACGACCAAGGGGGGCAAGGATCCGTTCAAGGTGGCGGGCATCATGCACCTATGGTGCTTCGAGCAGTGCTTCGACATCGTCGACTACTTCATCCATAACCGGGTCAGGCCCGATACTCGGATCTTGCCGAGGGAGACGGGAAACGCCATGTCCATCAACCGGGACTCTGATCGAGAGATTGTCAAGGAGGCTTTCGACCCGTGGTTTAAGGAGAGAAGGGAATACAGGAAGTTGTACGGCTTCGAGAAGCTGCCGCGACAACACCAAGATACGTTATCCTACCGCCTCAGCAAGCATCACGTCGAGAGCCAGACTGGAGCTCGGCAGAAGGCGCGCGACAGCCGCAACAGCGGGAGGCCGTGGCAAGAGAGGACGACGATTGATGTTCACTTGGGAGACTTGCAGGTCTATGTCAGCAACAGCAACTACAAGAGAAACGCCAAGAGAAAGAAGAACAGGGTCGGCGGTCATTCCGACAGCGGTGGACGATCCGGGAATCCGGCCAGGAGGCGAAGCTCGAGTTTCGTCGCCGAGATGGTCAACGGCAGCGTTCCGGCAACAGGCGCCGTGTCGATGATGAACGGAGGCTTCGGTGTGATGAACGGCTATGGCTCTCTGTCTCGGCCCCCCTCTGACAGTTTTGTTGACCAGTCAGGGATAATGGTGTCTCGGCAGGGCGATGATCACCTACACGCACCTCCTCAGGAACTGAACATGGTGTCAAACAAGGATGGGCTCGAGACCGATGGCTTCCTCGACCTCTTGCAGCTGCAACCGTGGCAGACGTACAACTTTGACGAGACGGACGGAAACTCGATGATGGCCTTTGTCGAGGATCCAGCACTCCTCGGCCAGTCGACGGCGATGGCCGGCCAAAGTCTTGACCCGACGTCCGGAGACGGCAAAGACTCCTCCAAGACGACTCTCAGGCAGACTACGGTAGCAAACAAGACGAAGCAAACTCCAGCCGGAGCGACGAGCACGACGGGTCAAACAGTCGGGAGCAAGCGGTGCCGAACCGACGACGGCCGCTCCGCTGAGGAGGGACAACGGCGCAGCAGCTGTGCCGAGAAGAAGCAGCTTAACGAGAGTCCTCTGAAGCGAAGACGGGAGGAGACCACGTCAAAGACGAAAGAAGGTGAGAGGTCGGAACGGTACTGCATGGGTCCGAGTGAGAAGAGGAAGAAGGGGGTGATGGGGTGAAGATGGGTGGTGGAAAGGGGGAGTTGAGAGAGAAGATATGAGGAGATTCCTTCAGCAGATTGAGAGTGAGAGCTTGTTTTTCAAGTTTTTTTTTCTTTTCTTTTCTGGTTCTCTCTGAGCGAATTACGGAGTTCATATTCTTTCCTTTCTCCTTTTTTTCCTTTCCTTCCTGATGCAAGGGGCGTTTCAAGGCGTGCTGCTCTTCGATGATGTTGGGATTATGGAGTTTCCAAGATTGGACGTTTTGAGATTTCTTCATCTCCTTCTTTTTTTTCTTTCTCGCGTATTTTAATTAGAAGGGCCAGTATGTACATAGATTGGCTTGATGATGTGAGGATATAGATGGGATGAGAGGAAGATGGGTTGGATAGATGCAGGGCGTTTATAATCACCTAGATGGTAGAGGGCTAGATAGAGGCCAGGGCTGAGGGTAGATGGCTGATAGTCTGATAGAGGTGGCTGACATGATGATGAGGTAATACGAATTGATACTGTGTGCTGACGTGTTAGAGCGGGTATTTTCTCGTAATAGACTGCGTAAGGAGTTACTTGGCTGATCTCGCTACACCGTGTCATAAAGGACGCCCTCTTACGGTATGACCTCAGACTTCCATCTCTTCTATCTTCTAGAATATCTAGGAGAGGAGATGACTCAGAATTTTCATCCTATCCTTTCACCTTGGGGTTTCAAAGCATCCATGAAGCCCTCTTTACTATCGTGAAGATCGAGAACGGAGATTGAGGATATCTATCTCACTTTGTTCAGCCGTCATGCATACACATAAAATGCCTGAGGAACAATAGTCAGGTGGTCATGACGATGATCCCCCGCCCCCCACCCCTGACTAGTAAGAGTCGTAGCTGAATCGGTCATGCCGGGAAGCAAGACTCTGATGAGGCGGGGGGGGGCAAAGGAAGAGGGAGGGCTGTGCTACCCATCTCTCCCCGCCCCAGCGTCGTCGGATTCGTTATTGACAGGGTTGAATTGATGAGCAAGGATCAAATGGAAAGAGAGGGGGGAAAAGGGTGCCTAGGTAGGGCGGGTGTGACTGGAACGCGCAACACCGGCGAAGCCGTTCAGCGTCGGAGTTGGAGGTTTTTTTTTTTTTCGTTTCCTACTTTCGATAGGATAGACTCATGGAGTGACGAGAAGAAGAACAAGAGTAACAGCCCGATGTTCTCTTCAGCCTCATCCTGACGATTTGCTTCCCTTAAGAGTATACGGAGGTGAAGTGATGATGCCCCGATGCCTTGCTTTATAAAGCCTCCATGTCCTAACATCAACCAAGAAATAAAAGGAAGAAAAAAAAAGTCGAAGACGAAAAAGCTCCTCTTCTTCTTTCTCTCTCCATGTTTCTCGCTCGCTCGCATCGCTTCAGATCAAAAAAGTAAAAGGGATACGGATATGAGAAGGGATTGCTTTCCCGCCGTCACGTGCGAAGCGGTTACTGGACTTTGCATTTGCCCATCCATCTTTTCTTTCGTCTTTGCATTGCATTTGCCATCTGTCCAGGGGGGGAGAGGGTGGTGTGTCAGTGAGTGAGTGTCAGTGAGTGTGAGTATGAGTGACTGTGACGGTTGTCCGTTCACGGCCGGCTTGCTCTTCTACCTACTTTATTCTCCTCTGTTGGCGGCGTTTTGTTAGCCTCCTCTCCCTTTCCCTATCCCTAACCCTATCCTATCCCTTCCCTCCATCCATCCATAACATCCATCCATCCATCCCTCCTAGGCTCCTACTACTAAAGATCCACAACAACTCGTCACTGGCTTTAAATCAACAAGCCCTTTTTTTTCTCTCTTTCTCTTCCTCTCTCGTATTCCTCGTTTTTTTTCTCTTCCCCCCTTCCCTTCCCTTCTTCTCCCTCCACCCCTTTTCCCCCCTTGTTATATCGTCTTTCTATCCCTCTTCTTCCCTCTTCTATCTCTACCTCTGCCTCTACCTCTCTACTCCCCTCTCTATCTCTCTAATCCCGTCTCTCCCTCCATCTCTCTTTCACATGCCCTCTTCATTCATCATCCAAACGAAGCTGTTGTTGGTGGCAGAAACACGTCTCTGATCCTTGCAGCTGCTGCGAGCCTTGTGCCCCATCACTACATACTAATCTTCGCCTCAAGTATCCGTACAGTTTAACTGCCTACATACATACACATCAACTACTAGGTAGTAGGCGATGGGGGAGGACGCGCTGCAGGTGATTGTCTTGGTACGTTGCACCAAAAAAAACAGCCCCCCCCCCCTGCCGTCTTTGCGCTTTAAAGAGGTTATATCTGACATCTTGGCGGCGGCCGCCCTGCAGGGTTCTGGCGGCGGCCCTCTGGAATCCAACATCACGGCGCTCCTCGTCCGTTCCGTGGCTCAGGGCTGGTCAAAGGGCTCCATCGTCGCCGTCGATGCCGGAGTTCACCTGTCGGCGATATCGCGACTCGTCCACGAAGCTTTCCCTTCGCCTCCCCCGACTTCGCTACCGTACGTCGTCACCAAGGGCCCGTTCGCAGGCCTCTCGCTCCCCTACGATACGCCGACGGCCAACGCGGCGCACGTCACCCGCACGCTCGTCGATACCTACCTCATCACCCATCCTCACCTCGATCACTTCTCCGGCTTCGTCGTAAACACCGCCGGCCTACCCGGTACGCGCCCCAAGAAGCTCGCCGGCTTGCCGACTACCATTCAGGCGCTCAAGACTCACATTTTCAACAACGTCATTTGGCCCAACCTCAGCGACGAGAACAACGGGGCCGGCCTGCTGACGTACATCAGGCTGGTGGACGGTGGTAGTCCCGCCCTTGGCGACGGACAGGATCGCGGTTACCTCGAGGTCTGTGACGGGCTGTTGGTCAAGACGTGGAGCGTAAGCCATGGTCACTGCATCGAGAAGCACAGCCACCGAGGCTCTACTTCGAGCACGTCACCGCGCTTCGGCAGCCACGATGGTAGCCAACAACAGCCGCGGAACGTCCGACGGCCTTCGATGACGCCTTCGCGCAGCTGCTCCACCTTGCTCAGCCATATGACGGCCACGGCGGCGCAAGCAGCGACGACGACGACGACGACGACGAACAGCAGCGGCCAGTTCGAGCCGGAAAAGATTTGCGTATACGACTCGAGCGCCTACTTCATCCAGGACCAAGACCATCGGCGCGAGGTTCTCATCTTCGGCGACGTCGAGCCCGACAGCATCTCCCTCAGCCCTCGCAACCTGGCTGTATGGCAGGAGGCGGCGCCCAAGGTGGCGTCGGGCGTGTTGGCCGCCATCTTCATCGAGTGCAGCTACGACGACTCGCAGAGCAACGATCGGCTCTTTGGTCATCTCAAGCCCGTCTTCCTCGTCGAGGAGCTGCGCACGCTCGCGGCCGAGGTCGAGATGGTGCGCGACTCGCCCTCGTCCTCGTCGCTTAAGAAGCGCAAACGTACCAGCGTCGGCGATTGTCCTCCTCATCGACGGCCTCCGCCCTTCTCCCTCGAGGACCCCGTGTCGCCGAAATCGATGAAGCCGACACAGCAGCAGCAGCAGCAACAGAGGCCTGGGAGCAGCACCGACAACACCACCGCCGCCGACCCGGATACCCTGGGCCTGGCCACACCGACGGACGAGCTTTCTCTCGGACCGCCCGCGCGACGACCGCTTCAAGGCCTCAAGGTCGTCATCATCCACGTCAAGGACACGTTCGAGACGAAGCCTGATCCCGGCGAGGTCATCTTGCGACAGCTGGAGGAGCACGGACGAGAGGCGAATCTGGGATGCGAGTTCATCATATCGAAGCCAGGTATGAGTTTCTATCTGTGAAAGCTTTGGTCTTTTTTTTTTCGAGACGGACGGGATATACCCCCATGTGTTGTCTTTTTCTTCCTCTGAGGTGTTGAGGAGTTATTTACGGCCATTGCGCGCTTCATTACGCGCAACGTACATATATCTCGTTTCTTGCTCTAGCCTCCATGCCGCGGCATTTGTTGTTTCTTTCCCTCTTCCTTTCTTTCTTCTTGGCCATGATGTTTCTACAGTTCTGCTGTGCTTAGATGACTACATGCATACATACATGCGGAAGAACTGGATATATGTACAGCTTGGTAGGAAGGTAGGTATAATTGGTTTACGAGCCAGCTGCTTTATGATCTTCATACTTTGGCCTCTGAAGTTCCAATATCTCGGTCGTACGTGCGTATGAAATGCCACCGAGACGGCTCATCGGTCTCAGCACCTACAAGTCTACCGTCAGCGACTTTCGCAACAAGAGAAACACAGGCAGGTCAAACAGAGGCAAAAAAAAAAACTCACCGAGGGGTCGATGAGGGTCTTTTCCTCGTTCAAGGCATCGTCGCGAACCCAGAAACGGGTGCCCTCAAAGGTGACGACGGTGGAAGACTTGCGGCCGGGCGTAGCCTTGCTCTCGTACTCCTTGTACGAGTCTAGCTTGACCTCTATGCTGAACACGGCTTCGGCGACGCGCGGGGCGGCGACGGTCTGACAGTCGCGGACGGGAGTCAAGCCGGTCAGGTCCCATTCGCTGACTCCGTAGGGGGCGTTGATGCTCGACGCGTTGGCGGCCTCGACGAAGGTCTCGCTCACGAGGTTGATGACTGCCTGCCCCGACTCGACGACGTTGCGGAGCGTGTCCTTGGCGCCAGGCCCGGCGTCGGAGGTGAAGCCTACGACGTAGAGGGGGGGATCGTGAGCGACGACGTTGAAGTAGCTGAAGGGGGCGAGGTTCATCGCCGACCCGTCCGAACGCTGTGAGCTGATGAGGGCGATGGGACGGGGGACGATGGCGGAGACGAGGAGCTTGTAGTTTGCTTGCGGGGCGCGGTCTGGGCCGTAAGGGTCGATTGACGTGTGCGCCTTGGAGCTTGCTGTCGTCGGGTGGAGTTTGTTCGGGCCGGAGCCGAGGGTCCAGGAGGGGGAGACGGTCTGGGTTGTGTGTACCGGAGGGGAGGATTCGTCCCAGGGGGGGCGAGAGGCTTCGACGGTTTTGAAGTCGGGGTGTTTGGACATGGTGGTAGACGTGGAGGAGAAGGAGTAGGAGGAGGAGATGGAGTTGATGAAGGGGGAAGAGGAGAAGGAGGAGGAGGAGGAAGAGGAGGAAGAGGTTGAAGGAGAAATCAACTTATAAACCAGGTTGAGGCACCGGCTATGGCTATGCCTGTGGCTATGGCTATACCAGACCTGCCGTCGAAGGGAAATCTGCACCTTTTTCAACATGGAAAAAGGAGATGAACAAACTATTGGAAAGTAGGATCCCGAACGAACCGAGGCCGTCTTCCTTTTCTTTTCTTTTCTTTTCTATCTGTAAGGGGGGGCGGAATCAGTGGGTGGGAGTTTGTCAATTCCCGCTTATGAAGCATACATACTTACTTACTACTATCAGTCTATCAGTCTATCGCGTCATGACGCAGGTGAGCGGGAGGAAGCGGCCGAGACAAGTTTGTAAGGATAGTGAGGGTTGCTATTGGTAAGCAGCGGCTCTCTTCTTTATTAATCGATCGTCTCCGAATTTTATATCCGCATCTTTTCCATTGATTAGATCCAGGTCTGGATGAATACCTAGTGGTTGGGTGGCGGAGGAAGAAGGGGAAAAGCTTGGTCTTTACTCTTCACAGAACTATAGTCTATCTCTATGCCTACTCTATGCAGAAGACAAGAAACTCCGCATGACTAACTCCTACGGAAGAATTAGGCAGACGGGCTGCCTTTCCATGCATGTGCTTGTAGTCTGCACGATGCCCTTCTCAGACACATGCAGAGAGAGCTGCTACTGGGACTCACGTGACGCCCGACTATCCTCTTATCTTATCAGCAGAAAAAAAAAAGACGCCGCCACAAAACATCACCAACTCTGTATGTAAGTCCGTAAATACACGCCCGTGTTTATGAATTGCCCATGAATATCAACACAGCAGCAATCACACACCTAAATACTTAGTTGCCGGTCTCTAAGAAAGACTCTCAGATACACCCTCCGTCGGTCAATGATCCAATGGGCCGGACGACTCGCTAGTCGTCATCTCCTCCAAGTCGCCGGCACCTATCCTTTTCCTCCCCTCCTCCTCCTCTTCCACCGCAGCCTAGCGCATTCGTCGAAGAAACCACCATCGTCCGGCCGCGAAACCACCGTCATGACATCCACCGTCGAGCTCGTCAGCGTTCCCTCGGCCGACACGCCCGGCACCTGCATATGGCTTCACCACGAGAGGCGCGCATACGTCTTCGGTCGTCTCGCCGAGGGTACCCAGCGTTCCTTCGGCTCGCGCAAGGTGAACTTTGGCTCTACCGAGCACATCTTCCTCACCGGGCCCGTCAGCTGGGACAACGTCGGTGGTCTCTTCGGTTACATGCTCTCCCTCGCCACCATGATCGACTCGGCCGAAACCAACCACGAAGAGGCGACGGCCGACAAGCTGAACAGGGGCCTGAAGCCTCTGAAGAAGCATGCCAAGTACCCCGGTCTCTTCGTCCACGGCGGCGAGAACCTGGCTCACATCTTGGCCGCCTGTCGTCCCGCCGTCTGGCGCCAGATCCTACGAGTTTCCCTATCGGAGCACAGGACCGATCCGAGGCTTCGGGATAAAAACATGGAGCCCGACTTCAAGGACGACGTCTTGTCCGTCTGGAAGATTCCCGTCCGGCCGGCGCGCTCTAGCAGCCCGCCGAAGCGAACGCACGACAGCCAAGAAAAACAGAAGCCGGCGTCGACGTTTTCCGACCCGGGTCCGGCATCGATGATATTCGAGGGCGTCATGTTCAACGGTAAACGCGGGCCGAAACCGACGGTCCACACCCGCAGAGTGCGCGACGTCAAGCCGGGCGACCTGGCATTCATCAGCGACAAGGGCGTGGTGAGAAGGTATAATAAGCCAGGCGTTGAAGACGAAGATGTCGACGGCGACGGCGACGGCGAGAAAAACAAGACCAGGCCGGATCCCGACGCCGTTGCCTGGGTCCGCGAAGAGACGAAGAAAGACGAACGGGAGAAGGAAGCGGATAACAGACTGCTAAGACTCGACCTTCCCCCGACGAGCCGCAGCCAGACGGCAATGTCGTACATCGTCAAGTGCCACGACCGGCGCGGCAAATTCGACCCCGCCGCCGCCGCCGCCCTCGGCGTCCACAGGACCAGCTTCAAGCTCCTGACCAGCGGCGAGAGCGTACCCGGCAAAGACGGCACGACGGTGACGCCGGACATGGTGCTCGGCTCCCCCCTCCCCGGCAACGGCTTCGTCGTCGCCGACATACCCTCGTCCGACTACGTCGACGCCTTCCTGCAGAGACCGGAATGGCAAGACGCCCATCTCATGTCCAAGATGATGGCCATGTACTGGATCCTCGGCCCCGGTCTCTCCTCCGACCGACGCATCCTCGACTTCGTCCGCAAACAAGCCCACACGAGACACGTCTTCTGCGCCGAAGACACCTGTCCCAACATGATCAGCCACGGCACCGCGGCGGCGCTGCACGTGAAGCTACGCGCCATCGACCGCCAGCGCTTCCCCCTCGCCGTCTTCGACAACACCGTCCGCTACCCTTCCCCGGCCCCCGACTCTCCCCTTCACCTGGGCCGCGCCGGCTCGGCCTCTCGTCTGATGCCGAGCGCCGTCCACGACATCAAGCTGCCAGCGCCCTTCGTCGACCTCTCCGACCCTTGCAAGGACATTAGCGACAAGATCCTCCGTCTCGCCAAAGCAGCGCGCAGCGAAACCTCCAGCCCGGCGTTCCTCGCCCGCGTCGAGGAGGAGAATCGCGAGCTGCCCAACCCGGACGCGGAGATCGTCCCTCTCGGAACAGGCTCCTCCGTCCCCAGCACCCATCGTAACGTTTCCGGCACGCTCGTCCACGTCCCCGGCATAGGAGCCTACATCTTCGACTGCGGAGAGGGGACGCTCGGCCAGATGAAGCGCGCTCTCGGAGAGGAGCAGACGAGGTGTATCCTCGGTCAGCTTCGGTGCATCGTCATCAGCCACCTCCACGCGGACCACCACATAGGTCTCGTCACCCTCATCGGCGCATGGTACGCCCAAGCAATGGCCGATTATTCCTCATCTACAACTTCTCCAACACCCACACCCTTGCCAACCCTGGCAATATCATGCATCTCCCGCCACCGCCTCATGCTCGAAGAACTATCCCAAGTCCAAGACTTCGGCTACCACCTCCTCCGCTTCCCCAACTGTCCCCCTCCACCGTCAACCTCCTTCTACCCTCCTCCATCATCATCATCATCATCATCGTCATCACCCTCCTCCCCACCAGCATGGGACATCACAGACAGCGACCACGAAACGAACCTCGACCCCCGCCTCGGCCTCCGTTCCATAACCCGCATCCCCGTCAACCACTGCTGGCGCTCCTACGCAACCCAGCTAGAGCTATCGTCAGGCTTGAGAATAGCCTACTCAGGCGACTGCCGCCCCTCGGCGGACTTCGCCTCAAGGTGCAGAGGCGCTCACCTCCTCATCCACGAATGCACCTTCGGCGACGACCCGGAGATGCACTCCCACGCCGTCGCCAAGAAACACTCCACCATGAGCGAAGCCCTCCGGATAGCGGACCAGATGCGCGCCAGCCGTACCCTCCTAACTCACTTCTCCCAGCGGTACGTAAAGGCAGACGTGTTAAAGGCAAGTCGAAGGAACGACGTCGTCATGGCCTACGACATGATGCGCCTTCGTCTCGGTGACTTTCAGGCTCATGCTTGTCACGCGACTGCTATCCAAGCCTTGATGGAGAGCCTCGGTGTCCAGGAATGATGATGGGCCACTGTCTTTATTCTCTTTGTGGTGGTTCCCGCTATGTCTTTTTCTCTGTTTTTTTTTTTTTCTGTTCTTAAATCCTTTGTACGGCATCTCAGTAGGAACTGAAGTCGTCGTCAAAAATGATCATGGCATGGCAGAAATATAGACAAGAGACAGACGGGGAGAAAGAGAAAAAAAGAAAGCGTCTGCCTGACAAGAGAAGAGGAGTTGCCTCGTTAGCCCCCCTTCTTGGACAAAAGCCTTTCTCTACCCTCCTCTCGTCATTCCGCCTTCAGGCAATGTCGGTATGTAGAGATGCATAAATATGCACGGCCATACAGATCGTGACCAGTATGGCAGTTACCCTCTATCCGGCTCTCACTCTTCCCATAACTGTTACCCATCACAAACACAACTAGGTACTCTACTCTCCATGTCTGTCTCATGTCAGATATCCCCCCGCTACCCCTCAAGCTCTCTCCCTCTCTCCATTGTTAGCTCTCTCTGCATATATATTTTATAGCCGTACAGCTCTTGTCGGTCACTCAGGCTTCGCATCCCCATCTCGCACCGCTGGCAAAGGCATCATAACGTGAAGATCAGCCCAGTCACGATGCCTTGGCCGAACGTGACGCCAATGGATCCGCTTCGCATCCCGAATAAGCGCAAATATCGTCGTTCACATACGAGGCGTAACATTTACCACGACGCATAAGACACATGCGTCACGCACCTCGCTCTTGTTCCCCCCCACCGCCCTCTCTGCCCCGTAGGCCCCCATGCTTTCGCCGCTTAGCACCGACGTCTCGTCATCATAACGAACTGACAAAAGGAACATGAACAAAGGGAAGTTGCGGATAGAACACGACGCATCGAGCATCGTCAGGTGGTAGATCGAACGCTGCAGCACCCACACAAACAAGTCTCTGAGGCTGTGCCTCAGCCGGTGCGGTGGGCCTGTCGAAGCTGCTCTTGTTCGCTTCGCTTTCTCTCGAGCCGGATCTTGGCCGCTTCGGTCCCGTCGTCGGCAACGGCCATCTCCTTGAACCAGGGGTGGTTCAAGGCCTCTTTAGCCGTGATCCGCTGCGCGGGATCGTAAACGAAGATCTTCGTCAGCAAGTCGAGGAAGTTCTTGAAGAACGACGTGTTCGATGGGATGATGTCCTGTGTCTTTCGTCAGCCGAGTCGTGACTTCAAAAGAAAAGGGCGATGCTTTTGACGTACATGGAGTTGCTTCATCGCCTTGACGAACCGCCGAGATCCACGCGTCGTGTCCGGCGTCGGGTAGTCGAGCCTCAACCGCTTAAAATACCTTGACCACCTCATTAGCCCAGGGCTGCGGACGAGGTGTACAGAGATGGGGAGAGGTAGGACTCACTTGGACGCGGCGTTACCGCCACTTCGAACCGACATCTTGTTCACCGCCTGGGCCAGATGCGAGTCGATCCGGCGGCCGCAGACGGCCTCCATCATGGCCAGGTGCTCCAGATTGTCATGCGTCTGGAACAGAGCGTCGCCGGTGAAGAATTCTACCAGGATGCATCCGATGCTCCAGATGTCGCAGGCGAACGACCAACCGAGCCCGAGGATGATCTCGGGTGCGCGGTAGTGTCTGGTAGACACCACTGACGAGTGATATTCGTCCTGGAAGGTGGCCGAACCGAAATCGATGAGCCGAATCTCCGTGTCGAGCAAAACGCGTCGCTGCGTGGCCTGGCGATTGATGGTCGTGGATGACGAAGGTATCTTGCGGTTGTACGTGAAAGTCTGGTACGAGTGATCAAACAGCAGGATGTTCTCCGGCTTCAGATCGGTATGGATCAACTGCAAATCGTGGAGGACTGTGGTGATGAACCGCACGTCAGTGGCCTCGTACAGTAAACCAACGGAAAAGGAGGCCAGGTAAGAAGACTCACATGCAACACTGGTGAAGAGCTGGCGGGCAAAGCTCTGGATCTGACTGTTGGGAAAGGGAACGAAGCCGTTGCCCTTGAGAAAGTCGAAGACGCTCTGTCCGAGTAGGTCCATGACGATGCAAATGTGTCCGCGGTAGTCGAAGCAATCCCTCAGGTGGATGCACCGGTTTCGATTCTCCTCGTCATTCGCCCTAAGCGTGGCCAGAACCCGCAGCTCAATCCTCGATGCATCGCGATACTTTTGCACCGAGCGGATGATCTTAACGGCCACAAGGCAGTTCCGCCGGCGATCACGGGCCTGAACAACCTTACCAAAGGTTCCCTGACCGAGCAGTCTTGTGATTTGGTCTGGGAAATTTTCATCGTCAGTTGGAGAAGCCGGCAAGAGGACTCGGTTGGCTCACATTTTTCCGTCAAATCGGCATCGGGCACGACTATATAATGACCGTCTTTGTCGTCGACTTGGTGATTTTTGTCGTGATGGCGCTGGAGAAGATGAAAGAGGCACAAGTTAGCAGCGGTAGAGAGGAGGAAGTAAGGAAAAAGGTCAAGACTCACGTCGTGGACTACCCGGACATTTACGTCGGAGGCCTTCTTGGGTGGGAAGGGAGGTGGTTTGTAGGTGAGGAAGGGGTCACCCAGACCGTCAATATCTCGACGCTTGGCCTCGTTGGCGACCTGCTGGCGAGTACGCTTCCGCTTGAGAGGGGCCTGAACGTCGTCGTAAAGACCGTTCGACGACATGGACGTCGGGGCCGTCGTGAGCAGGGCCGAGTTGGTTCGGTCGGTGGAAATGGTGGAGGCGATTGGAGTGGAGTTGTGCAGGGGTGTATTCGGATGAGAACCGACGTACTGCACATGATAGCCGGCGGTGCGGGAAGAGGCCTCGTGAGCTTCGTCCCGCTTTCTTCTCTTGGCCGAATAATGACCATTCGCGTCAGAGTTGCCATTCGTGATCTTGCGGCCCGTGTTTGCTTCGGGATCGGGGGTGTCGTCGATGACGATGACTTCCTTGGGCAAGCCGTTGCGATAGAAATTATTCCAGTCGGGTTCACGGGAGCGACGACGCTTGCGCGAGGGATGTTCGGTAGGGGCCATTTTGACCGAATGGTTCGGAGACGAGATGGGTTGACGGAGGTCGGAATTGTGGTGATGCTGATGATGATGACGATGACTATGATGAGGAGGGGGACGCGGGGGCGCGGTCGGCTGGGATTGGGTCGGTGCTACGCCATCCGCAACGGCCGAGCCCGGCGGGAAGAATGACAGCAGACGGGCGGAGGCGGTAGGCGTGGCGGAAGGGGGAAGTCGGCCCCGTGTCGGCTGAGGGTTGTCGAGATGATGCGGCTGCGGGAGTTGATGCTGATGCAGTGGGGCGTGCTGATGATGATAGGGTTGATGATAGTGCGAATGATAACGAGGTAGCGTAGCGACGGCCGTCGTAGGCGTCGACATGCTCGGTCTTTGTTGTGCTCCTTGGCTAACCCGCTGAGCCTTTTGCCTTGCTTCTCACGGCCAGTGGAAGGAGGGGAGAGCGGGTTTCGCCTGGGAGGAAGGGAAAAAATTGTGGCTCTGGCTGTCGGGTGTCAGAGAGAGAGAACAGGAAAGTCGCGCAGCAAGGGGGGCAACAAGGAAAAAGGGCCGTTGTTCATCGATTGAGTAACTGGGGTTGACGAACGAGAGGAGATGGTGGAGAGGAACAGAAGGCAAAAAAAAAAAAAATAAAAACATAAGAGAGGAAAAGACGAGACAAGACGGAAGGGAAGACGATGGGCCGGGCTGGGCTGGGCGAGCCTGGGGGGGCTGGTGGGAAGAGGAGGAGAAGGAGGAGGAGGAGGAGGAGAGGAGGAGAGTAGTAGGAGGAGGAAGCGGAGGAAGAGGAGGAGCAGTCTGGTAGGTAGGTAGGTAGAAGGAAATGGTGGTAATCCGTAGCAGGTAGAACTTTTAGTGGTGGTGGTGGTGGTGGACTGGAGTCTGGTGGTGGTGGTGGTGGTGGTGGACTTGTGGTGGACTGGCAGTGGTGGAAGAGAATCCGTTGGGAAGAAAGAGTGGAGGAGGATACCTGGACGTTGTCGTAGGCGGGCCACTGAGGAGCGCTGGGCAGACAGGTTACAGGGCACCGACAACTTGACTGGCGTGGGAAACACGCTGGAACAGCGCGAGGCAACGGAGTCTTTACAGGGCGCGAGTTCTGCTAGGCTCTAGCTGAGCCCTAGTGCACTTCGAGTGCAAATCCGCACTTTACGGCGGGTACCTGCTACTGCTAGCCCGTTAGGTACGCGCCTGCCTCTACGGCTATCATTTTTTCAATTCATCCCGAGTACCGCAAGCGCGAAAGCAATCGGAGATAGGCCGGCATCGACGGCGGAGTACCGATACTACCTACCTAGGTACAGTGCAGTCCGACTACGGATACCTCTTACCACTCACTCCCCTTTTTGCTGTTTTCATATCCATCTCTCGATCTCTCTCTCTTCTCGTCGAGTCTTTCCTACTTCTCCAACCACAAGATCCTGCTCTTCCCACTTGCCGCCGAATAAAAAAAGGAAAAGAAGAAGAAAAGATTTGTCCGGTACCTCCGTCTGGGTCGCTGGTGAACCGGGAGATGGGCAACCTAATGCGGCACAGCCGTGTGTGGGGTGGGGGGGGGGGTGGAAAGGGAAGTCGAGGCGGCGGCGGCTCCATGCCAGTCCATCCGCCGGTGCACGAGGGAGGAAATATAATATGTACAATATTTTCTCTCGTTTTCCTTTATTTTTACGGATAGAGGCGTCTATCATTCCCTTGTGTCTTCTTTCATACTGTACATTCATGCTAGGTAAGGAGACAGGCTTTTCTAAGGATCTATCACAAGGAAAGCAACCAACAAAAAAAAAACCCCCCGAAAGGAACTGGTGAGAAATAGGACACACAAATATACGGAGACTGAGAGAGTGTGGGAGAGAAGGAAAGAAAGAAGAGGGGGGCGCGCGAATCATCAGGTGGCGAGGCCTCGTGTCCGCACCGTGTGGAGGGCAAAAGAAACGACTTCAAACTTGAACGGTGGTATGAAGTATGAAGTGCTGGTATAGGGTAGTCGTAGTGAGCCTGATGTCATCATCACTGGGGAGATGGACGATTCGGTGCCTGCCTGTGGCACTTCTGTGTTATTCCGGTGATACAAGAAGAAAGGCTGTTTTTTTTATGTATTTCTGCCCCCAAAGACCTGTATCATGTCAGTGGCAGTAATACAGTCTACGGAGTAATACATATGTACTAATAATGTATTGCAGCAAAGTTCAGCAACAGACGCCGCTTTATCCCTGACTTGTTGTTGATTACTGTTTGAAGAAGAAACTGATTACGAGCAGAAATCCAAGCTCTCCGACCTGGGCCACTCCAGCCGGGTAAAAAGGAAGGCATCCCGTCTCGTGCGTGCGTATGTATGTATGAACACAACTCGCCATGGAATGAGCTCGAGCACAAAGGCTGAGGCTTAGGTGCAGCCCCTCCCCTCCTCCCCCCTCCTAACACTACGGATACAACCAGACTGTAACGTCCCAGAGACAGAGACAAGCCTGCAACTATCAGTATCGTAATCCTGAGTTATCCAACTGCAGTCATATGAAGGGGCTTATTACTTGGAGAAAGAAAGAAAAGAAACCCCATCATAAGCAGTTATCGCCCTTGCTGGTTCCATCGTCGTCATCAACCCTCGGAATGGCTATCGGACATGCCGTCTGATGCTATCCATTCATGCACATGATGTGGTTCAAGTTCAACAATGCCATCCCCGTATCCACGAATAAAATAATAATTCGTATCGAACGACCACCTGCCAACAGACAGACTGTCTAGATGGTAAGGGAAGGGAGAAGATTAATTCGAGAAATAAACAAAACGTAGGCATAAATAGGTATCCGTACATACATATGTACTATCCTACGATTAACATTGAAATTTGCTCGTGCGCCTCTCTCTCTCTCTCCCTAGGCTCTCTCTTTCCCCGTCTCTTCTTTGTTTCTCTCCCGTCGTCTTCCTTTCTTTATTTTACGATACATCTTCCAACCGACGGCACATTGTCTTTCATACCAGTTTCCTGACCAACCATCATCGACCTACCCTACAGAAAAGCCCATGACGAAACCCTCCTCTCATTTGTTGCAAGTCTTTTCTCGACTTCTGCAACAATTGAGAGAACGGTTTCGAGAACTTGCTATCTTCTATCGGCGCTTGTTTTCCTCGATATTAAGAAAATGGAAAGCACAGTAAATAATTCCGCCCTCCTTTGACCGTCGTCGAAACCTCCCCCCCCAAAAATCCCCATAGCCATCGTCATCCTTGGGGGAAAAAGGGGAGAAACTCGAACCTCGTCGCACCATCTTGCCCATCAGGTCAGGGAGAGCCCGTCATGTTTCTGATTCTGTGCGTCTCGTTGTCGTTATTGTTCTTGCTCTTCTTCTCTCCCCCTTTTCCCCCTCACTCTCTCTCTCTCTCTTTGCTTCTTCCCTTGTTTCCTCGCCCCCCTCTCTCCCCCTCTCTCCCCTCCGTCCTCCCCGGGCTGGCTTATGTATGTACGCCGCCGATCAGCGCTCGGTGGCGATGCTTATTGGCACATACACATTTCCATGCATGCATGCATGCTATTGCTACGTGAACCTTTTGCGACAAACCGTATCTCATTCTCATGTGAGTGAGTGCTGGTATGATTCCTTCCAAGACTGTATGTATGTACGCAAAGGTGGAAGCAACACACGAAATATACCCCAAGAATCCGCAAGTCAGTCATCCACATGCAAATCGCTACGTAATAAATACAGTGCGCACATGCTCCTCTTCAGCCGTCTTGGGCCGATGCCGTGGTCTCATGTAAACTTCGTAGACTCCTCTGCTCCGCCCTCTATACGCCGGGCTTCGTAACACGTTCGGTTGCCAGGCACGAGTCCGTCATGAGTCCCGGCGGGGGCACGTCATTGTATCCATTAGTGCTGGGTTGTAAAGAGATCCATGACCAACGTCCTCTATTTCTTTAGGTAACCAGAATGCCTCCTCTCAGGTGAAGCCCTCGCCGCCTATCCGCGACTCTTCGTCTCCGCCGATCAAAGGCCGCGGTTGAACCACACCTTGCCGTCCCTGCCACCTAAGCCGTGGAACTCGTCCTCCAGCCTATCGGCCGAGATCTGCTGCTGCTGCGGGAATACGGCGAGCGCCAGCGGCAGCACCGCAAACGCCGTAGCAGCAATCAGCCCGAGGTTGATGCCGATGGGAATCGTCGTCGCCATCCTGGGCCTGGCTTTGACCCATTCCCTTTCCATCAACCTCTTGTACCACGCTTGCTTGTGCTGCACATAGTAGAGCACCATGGGCGGCAACACCATGACCGGGCTGCTGTTGAAGACGCGGCTCGCCGCCGTCTCGTATACGGCCAGCTTGGCCGCCTTGCGACTCTTGCCCAGCGACGGCACGTCTCGTTCCGACTTGCCCTGCTCCTGCAGCCGACGCTTTTCGTCGGCCGAGAGTACAGGCCGTACGTCAATGCCGGTCGCTATCTCGCCCCGTCGCATGAGGTAAGCGTTGAGAGCGCCGGCCGAGGCAACGGCGGCAAAGGGCACGAGCCGGCCGAGCACATTGCGAGTGCCGACCGACACCGGCAGCCGGGGCACCAGCCGGTTCAGACCGAGGGCGACGGTGCACGAAGCCGTTACGGCCAAGACATACGACTTGGCCAACATCGCCGTCGTCATGGGCGATGACTTATTCGCGTTGGCGCTGTTCACGGCCACGTTGACCGACTGGTTGGCCACCTGCCACGCCACCGTCCCCGCCGTCTGCAAGCCGGGCTGTAGCATGCCCGCCGTGACGATGAGATTGGTGATGACGAAGCATGACATGCGCAGAGGCAGGAAGACGGGCTCTCCTGTATCTGAGAAAGCGACACATCTTTAGCCGAGAGGTCATCCACTTGGTCAAATGAACAGCATATGTATATGCATACCTGGGTGCAGCGTCGAGTCGACAATCTTCTTGGCCTGCCATAGCTCCGGCGTCATGTGCTCCATCCTGCCTGTCTTGTAGTCTGTGACGAGCGTCTTGGCCCTTTCAAGCCCAGATTTGCCGGCAAAGAGAGTGCTGTCATGGTCAGCGCCGCCGCCGCCGCCGCCGCCGCCTAATTTCGGCCCCGAACGAAGCCTCACCTGGGATCGGTGATGCCGACTGCGTGCCGGACCCGGCCCCAATAGGTGCTCAGGTCATACTGCGAAACAGGCAGCTCGCGCGAGCCCGGCAGCGACGACGACATGGCGGAAGTTGTCGCCGTCAGGGGGTGTGACGATAAGCGGTGGCCGATGTCGGCTTGAATAGATATCTCTCAGGACCGGAAGCCGATTTCTCTCTGTCAGGGCTCGTGTACAGCTCAATTAGCAAGGTAGGCAGTGTTTAAGAAAAAGGGGTGTCTGTCGCAACATCATTGATAGCTTTGAGCACTGCGTTCACAACGACTTTCAACAGACATCTTCTCGCTGCTACCGTGACGAGAGTCCTAAGAGAATGACAAACGCCATGCGGCCATCGTGACTGAGAGACAGTATGAGGAGCGAATATCTACTGTCTTTGTCTCCTCTCACCGCCTACCGTAATCAGGCACCCGCGGACGAAACAATGAAGATCTGCGATTTTCTAGCGTAAGATGAGACCATTCAATGCTTGGCTGAAGAAAAAAAATGTCTTACACATAGTTATCTGCAGAGCAGAAATCATCGTGTAAGGAGCAAGCACCTCAGCCAGGGTTGGCGATAGTTGAAATCCTCAAAAAATCAATCTCCATTATCGGTATCTGGAGTTGAACATGCGACCACGCCAGGAGTCGAACCTGGAATCTTCAGAGATTGTGAGGGACCGAAATCTGACGCCATAACCATTTGGCCACGCGGCCAACGCCTATAAGAGATGTGCTCTTATTGAGGTATAATACTCTTTTGCTATTAGGTTGGTAGTGAAAACAAGCTTCTCGACAGCCGTCAGGTTTGCAAAAGTGAAAAATATCCACACAACCGTAGGAGTAGGTAGTAACGGTTATCAACTGTCGAGTGTCGACTGGCTGATGCCAGAAGCGCAATCTTCGATGTTCAGTCCCTGTGCGTCACGTGCGTCGGACAGTGTTTACCGAAAGCACTGTCGACTCCGACTTTGAAAACCGACGGTGAGCTCTATCTTCACTCACACATTGGTGATATCGGAGAGCTGAGGCAGGTAAGGATAGCAACAGTACACAATTATCTGCTATACAGCTAGAGGACTTGCTGGCTCTCGATAGCTGATACGTGTATGTCTTCTTGCCGGCCATAGGAAGCATACGAAGCGGCATCTTGTTCATGAGCAACCCTCCGAGTTGAGGGTCATTGGTGAGTAACGATGTGGCCAGAAAGGTGAGTGTTTGACGTAAGTACCTATCTAAACGATGATTACAGCAGAAAAGCACGGAGTGAACAGCAGCAGCGGCCCCGTCAGTTCTTGCCAGGTCCTCTCTTCGCAAGGAAAGCCGTTTTCCAAATCTTTGATCCTCAGGCACCAAATGGGAGGGTGCCTGAGGCCATCACAGTACTGATAACTCGATAAGGTACCCTATCTCCCTCCACGGGTCTTTCATCTCTTTCTCCTCCACACCCGTGAGCTCTTCCCTACACCAACAATCTTCTGCTTCAGAGCCTTTCATCCCGTCATATCTAACTGCCGAAGACAATCAGCTCACTGAGCAACTAGCCGTCATCGCTAAACAGGAGCCGAGGGCGAGATGCCCCCCAGAAATAATGAAAACTTCAGCGATAGCCTTGCCAGGATCGGTCATAGAATGAGGACCTGGCTTGCTCTCGATGATATGAAGGCATGCTCTGCTACTGGGGTGTCCGAGACCGGAAGGAACGTGCCTTCTCGTCTTTCTCGAGATGCGGCAGAAGACGCTACTGATTCCGCTCCGTCGAATCACTCCAGCGTGCCTGCAGCTCGTCAAGATCCTTCTTGCCAGGAGTCTGAGGCCGTCAGATCTTCGAGCTCCGAGCAGCCTGAGGCCTCCCAGTCTGCGAAAGGCGCAGCAGAGACGCACCCTCCGTCTTTGCATGTGCCGTCAAACTCTTCGACTTCGTCTGCCGCCATAGAAGATCCTCCTTGCCAGGAACCCGAGGAAGCCAGAAGTCCGAGCTCGACGGGGAATGGGGCTTCTCGTCCAATCGAAGACGCAGCAGAAGCGCACTCTTCGTCGCCACAGGGTCCATCGAATTTCTCGACTGCGCCCGAAGTTTGGCCAACCTCTTCTTGCCAAGACCCTGAGACTGCAAGATCCGAAGATGCAGCAGAGACTCACTCTTCGTCACGCCATGTTCAATCGCATCCTTCGACTTCGCCCGTAGCCAACCAAGCTTCTTCTGACCGGAAGCCTGAGGAAGTCAGAACCTCGAGCTCGACGCAGCATGAGGCGTCTCGCCCTGACAAAGATTCAGGAGAAGCGCACTCTTCGTCGCTGCAGGTTTCATCGAAGCTCTCGGTTACGCCAGAGTCTCGACAGACTCTTTCTTACCGAGAGCCTGAGCTCGTCGAATCATCAGACCCAACGCCGCAGGGAGCTTGCCTCTATGCCAGAGAAAAGGCAGAGGCCCACAATGTCACGTTGCCGGCCCCGTCCAACCCCTCGGACGTGATTGAGGCGCAAGAAGCTGTTCCTCGCAAAGAATATGAGCCCCTCAGATCGCCCACGCCGAAACAGCAGGGCCAGTCTCTTCAAGCGAACGACGACACAGAAGCAGACTCTTCCTGGGACCAAAGTCCACTCAATGGCCAGGATGCTTTAGCGGCGCAAGAAGCTTCTGCGCTGACTGGGTGGCCTTGCTCGGAGCAGGACGAGGATGTCGTCGAGCCAGCCGAAGAGCCGACCTGGGAATCTTTGCTTCACAAGGTCCCTCAACATCCCCTGGCCGCTTTCGCCGTCCAGCAGAGGTGCCCTAGCGTCAAGCCTGGCAGCAAGTCCTGGAGCATCAGCGATCTCGACCATGATGGAGCCCGCGGCGCTGAGACCGTGAAGCCTGCGGCTCGTGGTGCCGGACAAAGTGACGACAGGATTATGCCAAGCAAATGCCTCATGCAACAATGGCTCGACGATTCCGACTCATATCCCTTTTTCGGGTGGAGCGAAGTCACGAGAGACGCCAGAAAAGAACGAGACGTCAGCACCGGAGAGTTGCTTCCTGCGATCCAGCAGGAGGAGACTCTAAGAGCAGAACAAGTTGGAGGTCCCTGCGACACTCCCAAGGACATGGCTTGGAGGCAAATGAACATGTCATCGGAGTTGCACATCACGAGAGAGATTGGAAGTCGGAAGAAGCTGGCTGTCCGGATAAAGGCGCACGCCAACGAGAGGTCTTCGCTCAGACAAGCCGCGGCTGTGGTCGAAACAGCAGAAATGTCGCGATTTCCAAAAGCCCAGTGCACGATCCGACCGGCCAGGAATGAGGACTTGGATCGTATTGTGGAGATTTTCGAGCTCGAAAGAAACCACGATGGCTGCCGTCAAGTCTTTCGCGCCGACCGTTTCCTTGCTGAAGATATCCGCGACATCTTTCGAGGCTGTAGGGAGGACAAGCGACCTTTCCTGGTGGCCACGCCAAACTCCACCGAGGCAGAGCTTATGGACCGATCAAAGTGGCCCAGGCAATCGGACGCCGTTTACCAGAAGTATCTCGAGTTCGTCCGAGCCAGCCGCAAGGACGAGCCGCAGCCTGTGGTTGGCTTCGCGTACCTCTATGACATGAACATGGGCCACGGACACTGCTTGGAGACGAGGCACAGCGCCTACATGCGTGTGCTGGTCGATCCGGGCCACCGGAAGCAGTCGTACGGCACAGCTCTTATGGATCGAATGCTGCTCTCATCGTCTGCCTTGCATGTGAGCCTCATCGACTACAGGTGGGACTGTCCGAGGCCGGCCAAGATCTACGAGCATCCGGTGACGTGGAACGAGCGGCAGTTCGCCAGGATATACATGGAGGTATTCTGCGAAAGCGGTGCGGTGGCTGAACAAGAGTGGCGGGCGAAGATGCTCACCCAGTTCAACTTTAAGGAGGTGGCACGGCTGCGAGAAGCGTTGAGGTCGCAGCGGAGCGACAAAGCATGGCTGGACATGATGATCTGGGAATTTGAGGCTCAGCTGCCGGATAATCTGTGATGGTTGTTTATATTGTATGTAGGTGTGTCTGAGTCAGAGAGGGTAAAAGTATTTATCAAGAGGGCTGTCGATGGCATGTTGCTTGTTGTTGAGTGAGGTGATGAATAGGTACCTAGTTCTGGCGGTTTCATTGTTGACAGTGACAGCACACTGAGCACAGCACAGCACCGACTCGAGGGCTCACGTGTGTGTGAATAGAGGGGGGTCGTCTATAATCATCTACGTACTGTACGGAGACGAGTTCTGCCAACCATCTTCATATTCCACAGGCAAAGACCAAAAAAAAAATGCTCTCAATCCTTCGCAAGGCGCGTCTCAAAGACAAAGAGATGAGGATCCTGATGCTGTGGGTCGCAGGCAACGCGCTGCAACGAAGGGCTGACTGATAATCGCGGCGCAAGCGGGCTGGATAATGCGGGCAAGACAACCATCGTCAAGAGCATCATGGGCGAAGACGTTCATTCGGTAAGCCCTACGCTGGGCTTCATCATCAAGACGATCGATTACGACGGGTAGGACAGCATGCGACGACGCAGGGCTATTCCGCGACTGACGTCGGTTCTGCGGCAGATACAAGCTTAACATTTGTATGGGAACGTTCAAAAGAGACGGGAGGCGACTATGGGTCCATAACTGACGCAACTCCCAGGGGACGTGGGCGGGCAAAAGACGCTGCGATCCTACTGGAGGAACTACTTCGAAAAGACGGACGCGCTGATCTGGGTAGTGGACGCGACGGACCGACAGCGAGCAGAAGACTGCAGGATGGAGCTCGAAGGGTTGCTTCAAGAGGAGGTGCGTAGAGAAAGAGTCCGATGAACGAATATCGTTCGATGAAGGCTGACAAGGAGAGCGCACGCAGCGTCTTGCCGGGGCGAGTCTGCTTGTATTCGCGAACAAGACGGATGTCGAAGGGAGCATGGACGAGGGGGAGATTTGCGAGGTGAGCAGGTCTCCTTTCGTTGGATTGAAGGAATTGTCGACTACTCTCGGTCGTTTTTTTTTTCGTTGCTGAGCGATGATTGAACGATAGGCGTTGCAGTTGGATAAGATCCGGACGCATCAGTGGCACGTGGTTCGCTGCAGCGCCGTCATGGGCACGAATCTGGACGAAGGGATCGCGTGGGTGGTGGCGGAGGCTAAGAAGCAGCTGTTTCTCTATTGATTGGTTTGGATGCTTGCTGATGAGAGAGGCGGCGAGGCTGAGTGAGGCTGGGCGAGGCTGAAACTGATTCATGCGGGCTGGCTAGGTGGCTGCAGGCCGCTAACCTCGGGGCGTTGGCCGCTATATATACATACATACGGGCTGTTGGTGGGGAAGGGTTTTCGTTGGCTCCTAGCAGGCTCGCGCTTGGGGGTTCACCTTACCACTGCAGGAGGCCGGGGTCGCCCGCCGCAGCAGCTGGACGACGACGGCTGGGCAGATGAACAGTCCATCTTGTTCGCACGCAGGTAAACAAACACATACCTACCACCTGGAACTCGGCACCTATACATATAGTATATACATATCCGTACATCCTACATAATGATACAGGTAGCAAAAAGAGGCATAGGAGAACTCGAAAGTTGAGATATCGCATTGTATAAGATAGGCCGCAAATACCCCCCTTTCCCCTATTGCCTATTGGAAACCCTGAATCGCGCGTCATTGGCACGGAGGCCTCATAAAGCGACCCGCTAACAAACCGTACTATCGACGGACGGATAGCTACGGAACGGGAGGGCGACGGAGGGGTGGGGAGGGGGGGGGGAGGAATAGAGAATCGGCCGAAGGAGGTGCCGGCTGATAGTGCGGCAGCCAAGATTCAGGTTGCGGGGCTAACTCGCTGTACCTCGCCCCAGACGCACTAACGGCCAATGGTCCGCCGCACTTCAGCTGGGGTCTGACTTTCTTTCGTCCCGGGCTCCATCGTCTTTCGTCTCTGTGCAAGCCGGAATGCAGCCTTTACCGCGTGCGCGTGCGCGTGTGTCGTCCATTACCCTGTCATGAGCCGATAGGAGAAGCCTTGACCGAGGCAGAGAACAACAGGAAGAGAAAGACAGAAAAAAAAAACGACGCAAAGAAGAAGGAGAGCAACAGAGGGAAAAAAAAACACATCAACAACACACAGACATCAACATCAACCCAACAAAAGAGACAGACAGACAGACGGAGAGGGAAAGAGGAAAGCTAGCGGCGGCATGTCCGACGAGGTCTCCCAATTCCTCGAGCAGGTCGAGCTTCTGCGCGGGCAACAGGCCGAAGAGGGCGAGACACGGGCCCGCGAGCTCGAGGACTTCCTCGCCGCTAAGCGGGAGCGCCAGGCTCGGAGAGAAGGTATGCAAGGCCGCTGCACAGACCCGTTGAGTTGCCCAACTGACTGGAAGCAGAACGCGCTCGTTCCATCTCTCCCCAGAAGTCGTCCCCCGTCAACACGCCTTCCCCTCGTTCGAGCCGTCGAGCCGGCCACCAGTCTCCTACCAGTAGTACCACGCTCGGCGAAAAGCACATCGATCTCTCTGCAACTCAAAGCGTCGGCATGGAACCGCTGGGCTCTCCCACCAAGGAGAACGAGGCGCCGCTGGATTCGGCCGAGGCTAAGCGTCTGTCGACCGTCGACGCCAGGTCTTCTACCTTGCCCTGGCAGAGGCGGCCTACTTCCCGACCCTTGAGCATGGTCGCCGCCCAGAATGCGACCCAAAGATCACTCGCTGCGGCTCACGATTCGTCCGATCAGTCGGCCGCTGGGCCTCGCCAGACGGCCGATGGCGCTCGACGAGGCCACTTCGATCATCATGACGACGACGACGACAACAACACCGCTTATGTTACCTCTCCGACCCACGATGCGAGGCTCGGCTCTCCCGTCACACTGAAGCCGCCTCGACAGGACCCCCCTGTCGACGATAAACCCCCTTCCGAGCAGGGTCTCACTTCGCCCCCCACCGGCAGGACCTCTCCCATCCGCTCAACCTCCCCCACCAAGGGCATGGGCGGCTTCGTCCAGAGCGCCATGATGAAGCGGAATGACAGTGTCAAGCGCTGGAGCGTCACCAGCCCCCCGGGCTTGACGCGTGCTGATTCCGTCGCTGCAAATCGCAACTCGCACGAGCGCACCAATTCGCGGCCCCAGAGCACTCACCGACCACACTCGCCTGCGCCGGGCTCCAGCAGACCGACCTCGAGCCAGGGCGAGGACGACTTGGGCCAAGACGCTACCGTCACCTCACCAGATACGGACCATGCCACGAAGCCCGACGACGACGCGGCCCTTCCCACGTCACCCACGAGGACAATGGACACGCGTCGTTGGAGCCCGACCAAGTCCAGCTGGCTGGAGAGCGCCCTGAACAGGCCCGAATCGCCGACAAAGACGCAGCCGAAGCCGAAGCCGCAGCCGGCATGGATGGTTGAGCTCAACAAGGCGAGGGCCGAACGCGCTAACAGCCAAGGCACAGACGCTTCACGTCCCGTTACGCACAAGCACCAGGTCAGCATTGGCGGGCTCATGAGGCAGTCGCCCGTCGGCGAGGTGGCCAAGACGAACCCGACGGGGCTCGGTGGCATATACTCGCCGCCGTCGACCACTGCGCCCTCGTTCACGCCCCGAGGTCACGAGGCCAAGCCCAGCATCGCGGAGAGCATCATCAGCGAGGGCGCCAGCGAGACGGACGGCTCTTCGTCCGATAAGCGGCGTCCCTCAATCGTGAAGCCGAAGCCCGAACCCAAAGATTTCCGAGCCGGCTTGCGGCAACGCCCAGCCCCCGCCGACGCGCCGAAGAGCGGCGAGTCCGAGCTGAAGAACGTCTTTGGAAACCTGCGCCGAACCAAGACGCAAAACTACGTAGCGCCTGACCAGCTCAAGGATAACATCCTGAAAGGCAAGGCCGCGCTCAATACTACCGACGGTCCTCGCAAGAGCGAGCGGCGGGACGACTTTAAGGAAGCCATCTTGAAGAAACGCGAGGACTTTAAGAAAGCGCAGGCCGACGGTAAAGGCGTCACGAGAAGTTCCCTCGGTGACGGCGGCAAGCAGCCACTCGAGGGCGTGGCCAAGAGATTTGAGCTCAGGAGATCTACGACTGGATCTTCGACGGGATCGACGACTGGGTCTAGAAAGGGCAGCGTCGCGGCCGAGTCGGCGAGTCCAAAGGACGAAGCACAACAATCTCCTACAGCGCTCGAGCCAGCCGCGGCGGAGTCTCCGACCGTGGCGTCGCCACCACCACCACCACCACCATCGTTTGGTGGAAATCGGCTCGAGCAGCCAACAGTAAAGGACGCCCCGAGGCCAGAAGCCCCTTCCTCGACGCAGGCTCGTGTTGGTGGCGGCGGCGGCGGCGGCGGAGGCAACAAGCTCGCGGGTCGCTTGAACCCTGCCCTGGCGGGCATGCTGGCCAGGGGACCGCCTCCCATGGCCTCCACCAACGGCGGCGGCGGCGGCGGCGGCCAGGGATCGGACGGGTCCGCTGCCGGCGACGGCTCGGAACCGACGGCTCCCGGCCCTCAGCTCTCTCACATGACCAAGTCTCGAGCCCGAGGTCCTAGGAGGAAAGCCCCGACCTCGTCACCCGCGACGGCCACGACAACAACACCGGCACCGGCACCACCCGCGGCTACGAGGGGCGGAAACGAGGCTCGAGGGGTGTCGGAGAAGCCCAGAGAGTCTAGGGAACAAAGTCGAGACGGGCCAGAGGAGAAGTTGACGAGTGACAAGCCGGCCGCCCCTCTGTCGATACAGCAACAGGTAGCGGCGCAGGCGGCCCTCCGCAACCGCGGCGCGGCCGGGAAGCCCGAGGCCGAAGCCGTAGAAAGCGCGAAGCAGACGAGCTCAGCTTCGGCGGCAGCAAAGGGCGAGGAGAGCCATGCCGTGTCGATGGAGACGAATGGTGACGGGAAGGAAGCCGGCCGTAAAGTGGATGTGAAGCGAGCCTCGCGGCTGTTTGACGAGAAGAAGTCGGCCACGGAGACCATCACATCACCGCCCCTTCATCGGCGGTCTGGGTCTCAGTCACCTACTAAATCCCCTACTAAGCAGTCGCTGTCGGACGAGATGAAGGGTGGGAACGACGGCGGCCCGAAGGTGGATGTGAAGCAGGCTTCGCGGCTGTTTGATGAGAAGCCGGCTTTGGTAAAGGAGACGACAGCATCTGTGCATCGGCGGAGCGGATCTCAGTCTCCCACCAAGAAGCCGCTCACGGAATCAGTGGCAAAGGACGAGATGAAGGGTGGGAACGACGGCGGCCGCAAGGTGGATGTGAAGCAGGCTTCGCGGCTGTTCGATGAGAAGCCGGCTTCGGTAAAGGAGGCGACGCCGTCATTTCACCGGCGAAATGGATCCCAATCCCCCACGAAGCTGCAGCCAAAGGACGTGTTCGAGACGGTCTCGAAATCCAACGGCTCACGACCGAGTACTCCCAAAGCCAAGTCGAAGGGCACAGCACTGGCCTTGTCGGGCGACGCGCTCAAGAGTCCATCGGTGACGACGTCACCGGTGCGGTCGCCCAGCAAGGTCGCGAGCGAGGTGTCGAAGCTACTGACGGACTTCTTCGGCCCGCCGTGCCCGCGAAAGGAGATGCGGGTGGACGCGGCGGAGATGCTGATGAGCCGGCCGGCCGGCAGCAGCAGCAGCGGCAGCGGCAGCGGCAGCAGCGGCGGCAAGCTGACGAGCCTGGGCTTCCAGATGTTCCGCATCTTCGGCGACGGCAAGAAGATACCGGTGTCGGCGCAGAACGAGCGAGTGCTCTTCGAGCAGGACATGTACGTGTGCGCGCACAACTTCACCAACGAAGCCGGCAAGAAGATGTTCGAGGTCTACTTCTGGGTGGGCGACGAGGTGCCCCAAGCCACGGCGGAGGACGCGCAGCTGTTCGTGCAGCGCGAGGCCAAGTCGCTGGGCGGCAAGCTGGTGAAGCTGCGGCAGGGCCAGGAGTCGGCCGAGTTCCTGGCGGCGCTGGGCGGCGTCGTCATCGTGCGGCGCGGGACGAGCAACAAGTACGACTCGCTGGCGCCCAACATGCTCTGCGGCCGCCGGTACCTGGGCCAGGTGGCGTTTGACGAGGTCGACTTCTCGCCGTCGAGCCTCTGCTCCGGCTTCAGCTACCTGCTGGCCCAGTCAGGCAAGTGCTTCCTCTGGAAGGGCAAGGGGAGCGACGTTGCCGAGGTCAGCTGCGCGAGGCTGGTGGGCATCGACCTCAGCCTGACGGGCGAGCTGATCGAGTGCGACGACGGCAACGAGCCGGCTTCTTTCTGGGACATGTTTGATGCCGAGAGCCCGAAGCCCGTCTCTGCTGCGCATTGGAGGCTGAAGCCTAGTTATGACAAGTATCGCAGTCGATTGTTTTGTTCCGATGCCGAATCGGAGCAGCAGGTGAGTTTGTCTTTCTCCCGTGCCCCCTATTTCTCTTCACCTCCTTTACCACTGCAAATGGAGAAAGTCAAGATCAAAAGCTAACGAAAAACCACTCCCCTAAACCGCAGATGTACGAAATCCACCCCTTCGTACAAGCAGACCTCTCCCCCTCCCACATCTACCTCCTCGACGCCTTCTTCGAGCTCTACGTCGTGGTGGGCGCCAAGGCGAAGAGCCAGTACGTCTCGTTCCGCAACGCCCTCGACTTCGCGCAGGAGTACGCCATCCTCGCCGCCGGTATCGAGGACAGGCCCTTCGTACCCGTCTCCTCCGTCGTCCTCGAGGGCGCGCCCCGTGACCTCAAGCGCGTATTTCGCAAGTGGGATGATCGGAATTGCCCTACCGCTGCTGCCGCTGCGACGACGACGACGGCGGCGGCGGCGGCGACGGGATCGGGGGCCGAGGGGGGAAGTGGGCTCAAGAGGGGTCGGAGCTTGAGGGTCGTTACACTCACGCAGGCTTTGCAGGCGATGAGCGAGTGATTGGGAGGGTGGGGGGGTTAAGAGGAAGAGAATATTGCTGCCTGGCCTTTGTTGACTGATATGATTAAATAAATAAATAGATGAATAATATATATTTATATCAATATATATCATTAGGTATGATATATAGATATCTATCTCCTCTCTCTTCTGTCTCGTCTTTTTTGTTTGTAGCGTCGGTGCAGAGTTCTTGCCGCTCATTGTATGCATCCGTCTATCAGGGGGGGTATATGTTCAACACCTCTGTTTTTCTTCTTCTGTACTGCTGTTCTTCTGTCTCTCTCTCTCTCGTCGTCTCTCCCTCCACCTTATTAATCGTGCCGATGGTAACTAGCAAAAGGACGGTCAGGCCGCGACGGAGGAGTAATAGTAGGAGTAGTAGGAGGAGGAGCAGGAGAAATATAGTGGAGTAGCGTTTCGTCTTGTCGTGTCGTTCGTATCGCGAGCTGTCTTTTTTTCTTCGCTTTTTTTTTTCTTCCCTCAGCGGGGAACGGGCATGGGCCTGCCTTTGGCCTTTGCCGATAGGGCGGCGTATTCTTTGAGCATGACGTCGTATGTGATGCGGGCGAGCTCGTCGACGTCGGAGGCGTCGAGGCCTTCTGTGGGTATGGGATCGAGGACTGATGCGGGAGAAGGAGTAAGTACATTGGAAGGCTTTGTCTTCATGAGGGGGGATCAGAGAGTAAAAAACAGAGGGTAATCACCTTTGACAGGGATGGTGCCAGAGGTAAAGATCAGCTTCTTGACGGAGAGGATGTGGCTGTAGTTTGCGACGACGCAGGGGATGATGGGGACGGCGGCTTGGATGGCGAGGTGGAAGGCGCCCTTTTTGAAGGGGAGGAGAACGGGATCCTCAGCATAGCTTCGAGTACCCTCGGGGAAGATGTAGACGCTCTGTCGGCGGTGACGAATCTCGAGAGCGGCGCCTTGCATGGCCTCTCGGGCGCCCTTTGCGTTGGCACGATCGATGAAGATGGTGCCGCTCAGCCGCATGAACCAGCCGAGGAAAGGCACATGTTTAAGAGCCGACTTCGCCGTGACGCTGCACCGTTTGGGGAACATGGCGCCGAGCATGAGGACGTCGAGCTCAGTCTGATGGTTGCCCACCAAGACGGCGGGACGGACGGTGTCGAGGACATGACGCGGGTCGTCGACGACGAAACGGACGCCGGTGGACCATCGCATGACGAGCTGGAAGGATCGGGCGGTGAGCCATTGGGCGTTGTGCTGCTGGCCCGTGAGCGTCATCACTATCGAGGCCAGGGTGCCGAAGAGGCCGCATAGGGCGAGGGAGAGGTAGCCTGCGAGGACGCGGGCTGCGAATCCGGCGAGGGGGAGGATTGGGGAGAGGAGGTAGAGCGTCATGACGACGATGGGGCCTGAGAAGAGGAGCTTGATGAGGAGGGAAGCAGCCATTTTTCTTCTTTCTTTTTCTTCCTGATGTGTTGTATATCTTGATATTTGATTTTCCTCCCCTTGATTTCCCTCCCCCTTCTTGATCGTTTGCGGTTTGTTCTTTATTCTTGATCGTCTTTGAGTTCGTTTGGAATCGATGGGGGGGGGGGGGAAACGGTGTGCTCGTGAGGCAATGAGGTTCCCGTGAAAGGGAGGGAGGGGGAGCCTCCTTGATGGCGGGAAGCAGGATGAAGGTGAAGCGGGATGAAGATGAACCCCGGGGGGGGGGAGGCTTTTCTTAGAGAGGTAAGGTGTGTAAAAGGGCTGCTAAAAGGGGGGGGGGGGGGGAGGAGGGAAGGAGGGGGACGAAAAAGAGTTGTTGAAAACTGAAAGGGAGAGGAGCAGGAGGCTCGGCGGGAGCAGGTGCGTATTACATGTGTATCGATGAAGTATAGAGATGGTAACGTCTATGAGGAGAGTGTACCTGACATCTACTTGCGATTGTCGTCTTCGCCGGGGGGGGGGGGGGGGGAAGAGAAGAGGGACTTCTTTGCGGGGAACGAAGCTATCAATTGTTTTTCTTAGTCAGCATTCATCGTTCGAAGCAAAGAGATTCACGAATAAGATGATAGAAAGAAGGTGGGAAAGAGAAGAGAATAATAAAGAAGTAATTACTTGTTGAGATCGTTCTTTTCACGTGTTCTCCATCTTCAGCTGCTCGCTATAACGAACACAAGACGTCGTCCTTTTCTGGAATGTCATGTGTGTAAATTCCAGCGTCACGTGTCCCAGCTTTCCATATCGTTACTAGGAGAGGAACTGGCGTCGTTGGCGGGGAAGGTCTACTAGAGGAGTACATACACGCAGGTACCTCCTGCACGCTTTACCGATAGACTCGACCCTTTTGACTCCGTCTTCCAACGACTCTCGACCAGACGAACTGACCCTCTTCGTCGGCCACGATAATGAAGCAGTGAAAAGAAGGAAAAGGAAAAGAAAAGGCCTCCTTCGCAATGACTCAGCCCGAAAGACGCCGTCACGGCTCCATATCCCTCCCCGTCTCCAGCCCCGCGCCGCCCGACCGACCTCCGCTTTCGGCCCTCTTCCTCATCGACTTCGACGTCAAGGCCGGCTACACCATCAGCTGGAAGCGCGCGCTGCCGGGGCTGGAGCTCCAGGGCCGGGTCGAGTACAAGTCCCTCCCCTCGGGTCTGCACACCGTCGCCAGCGACCTCGTCTATTTCGTCCACGATGCTGCTCACGCTGGTCTGGGCGCTTTCGTCAACGTGCCTTGTGACGAGGTGGGCGCTAGGCATGCGCGCATGATGGCCGTTGGCGTTCTCGTGCCGTTGAGCTATGGTCGGTTGGGTAGAGCTTGGAGACATGCTGCCAGTTTGGAGCATATGGCTGCGTGAGTTTTTTTTTTCTCTTTCTTTCTCTTGGGGAGGGTCGTTCAAAGCCCCTCCTCGTCCTCATCGTCTTCCTACCTACCTTCCCTTGCTGACGCGCCGGCTTTTTTCGTGTTGCAGTAAGCTTGCCAAGGATCCCAAGGCTGTCGACGTGCTGGAACGCTACTGGCAGTCGAACAAGGCCAAGTCCGACGCTGAGCCGCCCCCAGCGAATCCTCAATCTCGTCATGGCCGCGGCCGGTCTGCCTCGGATGGCCTGGCCCTGCTCCAGAACAAGCTCTCGCCCTACCATCCGGCATGGAGTTTGACCGGCTTGCTTGATAGGCTCGGGCCGCTCATCTTCCCCATTTACCGGGCTGCGCTACTGCGAAAACGCATCTTGATATCGTGTCACGCCCCAGTCCGTGACATGTGCCATCTAGGTAGGTGGGCAACTCTCCCGAGTGTGTTGGTATGATGAATGTGCGACCTGTGCAAGTGTGCGTGTCGAGAGCTTATCGGCTGACCGGCTTTCTCACTCTCGCAGTCTACGTCATCTCTATCCTCTCCAATATCCCCCAGTCCGTTGCCGATTCCCTCCCGAGCTCGCCACCCACGCCGCGGCTGACACCCCTCTTCACCGTCGGCGTCCATGACATTCCCTTCCTCGCCGACCAGACGGATGTCGGCTGGATCGCCTGTACGACGGACAGCATCCTCGCCGTCAAAGATACCCTGTGGGACATGCTCGTCACCATGCCGGCGCAGCCCAAGGCCTGGCCCACCGTCGAGTGCCCCCGCGGCATCGCCGTCAAGGCTACGCAGCGCGACCTACGGCGCTACAACGCGCTGCGTGCCGGCCTCGCCCGGCTGGCCGTGCCGCCCGACTCGCCCCGGGGATCGGAGACGACGGCGTCCGGACAGAGGCTCGTCCGCGACGACGAGCCGCTGGATCAGGTGATAGAGCCTCCGAGCTGGGCCTCGCTCGCGTACAACGGCTACATGTGGTGGGCCAGCGCAGGCGAGCAGCTACGGTCCGAGGCGCATGAGGAGTCGAGCCGCGACGCTGCCCTCTTGGCCGATCTGGCGTCGCCGTCTTCGACGACGTCACTTCCCGACGCTGCGCTCGGAGAATCCGTCGCCTCCCTACAAGGTCGTCATCGCCGTGTCCGTCGTCGCCGGTCAGGGGGTGAGGAGACGGAAGAGGAGGCGCGGGTGGAGCTCGCCATCATCGCATACTTTCATCGTCTCACTGGCCAGATGCTCTGCGTCCTGGACGGGCTGGTGGACGACGGCGGTGGTGGCGTCGCTGACGAGATGCGGTACCGCGATAGCGTCGGCGGGGACTATGACGGCGTTTCGGGGCGCTGTCAGCAGCAGCAGCAGCAGCATGACGACGATGACGATGATGCGCAGGCGTTGCTGGACTCCGCCTCCGACTCTGACAGCGGTATCCCTGTGAAGGTCACTAGCCGGTGCGTGGACTCGATGGGTCTCGACGTCTGGAGCGCGGCCGACGCGGCCTTTATTCGGGATCTAGTTGCCGTCTACTTTGGGCGAGAGGCGTGCGTTGAGGGGAAGGGGGTTGAGGTGTGTGGTGTGAGGGTTTGCTAGGGTGTGGGAGAGGGGGGAAAGCGTTGTGGTAGGTAGGTAGTTTAGCATCTGGACTGGTCCAGGCTTGAGCGGTTTTTGGAAGTTGAAGAGAGTGTGAGAGAGGGAGGGAGGGAGGGGGGTGTAGAAAAAGGAAGGAAAAAATCAGGTTGTGAAGAAGAAGAAGAAGAAGCAGAAGCAGAAGAAGAGGAAGAAAACCGGATAAGGCACACCTACGTTTATTCTCATGCTTTACGTATTGGTTTACTGGGATAAGGGGTCTCGAAGGGAAGAGGTTCTCGTGGTGGGAAAAAAGGGGGTTGGGAGGGAGGAGGGCTTTGTGAAGTTGTTCGAATAGCGGTGGATAGTAGGATACGGATATTGATGACGCGGACAGTGGCGGTTGAACTTGTACGGATAGCGTCATGTTTAATTGAGATTATTTTCCTTCTCGAGAAACAAACCGAGTTGAAACGAAGAAGGCAGATTTGTTCTCTTCTTTGGACGATGACGTTGAAGAAGGAGGAGGCGGAGGAGGAGAGAGAGACAGATGACGGAGCTCTAAGACGATGGAAGATGGAGAAGCGGCTTTCACCGGGCCGCGCGGTGATTTGCTTCTTGGGGAGGAGGAGGAGGAGGAGGAGGAGGAGGAGGGGAGAATGTTGATCAACAAGGAGTTGAAACACGTAGTGTAAGTCATGTACGGATAGAGGGTGGGAAGAAAAGGGGTGGTCATCTGATTGTGAAGTTGAAAGGAGGGGAGGGGGTGGGAGATGCAAAGGTGATGATGATCACGGTGCGGGTGACGGTGTAGGTAGGTAAGCCTCCTTGGGACGTGTCTACAGCGGGAAGGGAGGGGGTAAAGGGAACAAAACTGTCTATGTCTTACGGATACGTCTATTTGCTTTGTCTCTAGCATAGGAGAAGAAGGAGAAGGGAGAGGAGAAAGGGGGGGGAAGAGGAGGGGAAAGGGAAGCTATCGATGCGGGTGAGTGGATGGAGAAGGAAGGGCTTTTGGGGCTGGATTCGTGGGTTTTGTCGGTCTGGAAGGGGAAGGGAGGCGGTTTGGGATGTAGCGGTATGTATGTATGTGAATGTCATCGTTTATATCATTATATCATTTATATGAGAGGCACAGTAAGAGGGAGATGGATAACAGTATTGTATCCTACGACAGAAGGCAAGTATTAGAAGTGATGCATATCCGTACATATGATACAGTTGAATACGGATAATGGACGGTAGATAATCTAGGATGTTGGGGAAACAAGGGAAACGAATACCACGTGTAAGCTCGTGATCAGACTAAATCAGGGAGGTAGCTAAGGTAAAAGTGAAGAACGTTCTTTTGCTTTGCTTCACCGCCGAAGCGGACGGGAATGTTGGGGACGGAGATCATGGGGTGGGTGTTTGATGAAGGGACACACACGGGAATGAGGCCCGCGTAAGCCGTGCGGGGGGGAGGGGGGGACGACAGGGAAGGTACTTAGAAGAAGAGAGGAGAGAAGAGGATAATAAGTAGGTAAGAAAGGGTGAGAGAGAGATGCTGATGCTGATGTTGATCAGTGAGTGAGTTGCTGATGCTGATGCTGCCTGCAATGGCACCCACTACCACCCCCCCCCTTTGCTTCTCGTCTAGTACGGATTCATAGAGTTCTCTTTTCTATTTGGCGCCGTGTGCGTGCGTGAAGACATGCATAGGTAGGTAGGTACGGATACCTACGCAGGATTATATAGACCAAAGTCGCAACTTACAAGTTACAGCAGCATATCCGTACTACGGATACAGTGATGCGTGCGTGCGTGTCGTGTCTTATCTGTTTACGGGTTGCTGTATGTACTATGCATGCATGCAGGAAGGTAGCGTTATAGGGCTCTTTTTCTCCCCCTCCTCTCTTCTCTTCCACTTATAACCTACTATCCGTACCTCAGTTACCTACGGATATTCCTCCCCCTCCCCTTATATCCGTTCTTTTGTTTCCTTCTTTTCAGATGTATGTCTACTAGGTATGTAGTTAGTTAGTTCTGTCTGCCGCCAAGTCAAACACTGGACCGGAAGCTGATGAGATGGTGAGGCGTTTTCTCCCCCTCCTTCCTTTTCTCTGTCCCATCCCTTTCCTAGGCTCTAGCCCTTCAAGCTCATCGTTAGTCTGTCGGATACTTACACATCTTCTTAGTTACGGCGGCATCCGAACGGGTGACACGGCATTTTCGTAATGTGTTGTACATACTCCGTACGGATACCTATGGATGATATGATATGATATGATATGACATGGCATGGATGAATCATCGGCTTTCCGTCCTGGCGATGCCGGCGTCGTAAGCTTAAAATTATCAGTTCGGGACGTTGCATGGGTGGCGATGGGGGGGGGGGGGGATAGGATAAGGATAGGGATAGGGATAGGGATAGGGATTGGGGGGCCTTAAGGATAACGGCCCTATAGGCTATAGCGAATAGATGAATACTGCCGCTTTGGATTTATTGTTTTGTTCGTTTCCCTCGTCGTTCGATGCGATGCTACGCTGTTGGTGGCACAAGGTTAAATGGCATCGCAGACGATGTCTAGCATGTGGTTTGTGGCTGCTCACAGGCTTATGCATATCCGTTCAACGCTCCCCGTGCAAGGACATCTACACGCAGATATTACTTACTACCTTGATGCTGTAGCCTGTGCAATGTATGTCGGATAGGCGCCTGTACGGATGGTGTACGGATATGTGCGTTGTCACTCAGTGTCAGTCTTGGTCTGCGTCGGCGAGTGAAACGAGGAGGAGGCGAGGCGCACACGTGGGCCGCTTACATACATACATACATATACATATAGCGTCTACGTGCATATGCATGTATCCGGATGAAGCAGCTGCAAGCAATCTACCTAGGCCTAGCAGTCGATCCGTATGGATGAAAAATTGCGGGGGGGGAAGGCGAGAGAAGTCGTAAACATGAGAAGAAAGAAAAGAAGAGACAAGGATAGAAGTCACTGAAGTGAATCCCGAATGGTCCGCGCACGGAGGGTGGCTGGCTGGCTGGCTGGCTGGCTGGGCAAAAACGGACAAAAAGAAACAACAGCATTTCAAATAGAAGCGGCCTCGCCGTGGTCCTCTCTCTGTATCTGTATGTAGGTACGGATAGGTTTTGGTGGGCACTTGCCACTCAACTCACTCACTGCCAGTGGCTACTGGAACACACTGATGCTAGCTGACGTTTACCAAGGTGAGTTAGGGCGGAAAGGGGGGGAGGGGTTTGGAAAGAAAATACATACACACATTATGCAACACGTCGCTGTTGGTCTTGGTTGGGTTCGGCAACGTCGATAGTCCGGTCTGTTTGTCCTGTCTGTTCGTTCGTTCGTTATTGTCGTGCGGGAAGGAAAGAAAGGAGAGAGAGAAGCAAGTTTTCTTTTTTTTTTTTTTAGGCTTCGAGTTATCTATCAATATCATTCTTTCCTCGACACTATCGTTTCTCCCAACAGAAAGGATAAGTTTAACTTGTGAGATGATTGCATGTGCTGAATCTAGTTGCTAAAGATGGAGGCAGACTTCCATGTTATGAATGTGCTGTGAGTCTATAATAATTAAGGATACGAGAAGAAGATTACGTGATGCAGAAGAGAAAGAAGAGAAAGAAGAGAGAGAGAGAGAGAGAGAGAGAGAGAGAGAGAGAGAGAGAAGACAGAAAAGGCCTCTTGGTAGGTATCGTGTGCATCACTATTGTGCACGTCGGGAGAGCCGAATAGTACATATGTAGGTAGGTAGCCGTAGGAGCTTCGACTTGGATGTGCAAATAGTAGCTTATAGCAGTTATACCCTAACCGGTAATAATAGCCCCCCCTTTACCCTCTCTACCTTTTGCTTCTGGCTCCCCCCCCCCCCCCCCTTGTTCTTTGGTTCCCTCCCGGCGCTTCCACACGCCCCTCCTCCTCCTCCTCCTTCCTCCTCCTCTTCTTGTTGTTCTTCCTTCCTTCCCCTCCTACCCTCCCCCTTGTTTTTTTTCTTCTTTATTATTATTCTAGATTATTTCTTTTTTATTTATTTATTTTATCTGTCCTTAATAGTTAATACATCCTTGCGCTGTCAATTCGTGTGTGTGTGTGTGTTTTCCTCTCCTTCCTTCCTTCCTTCCTTCCTTCCTCTGCCTCGTGTCGCCCCGTCCGGCCAGACAGACTCCTTCGTCCTGTCTCTTTTCGTCCTGCCCTTTCTCCTCGGTACCTGGCGCGTTGTAACCTTCTGCCGTTGCCTCTGTCTTGGACTACCTTTTTCATCTGTACCTGAACATTAACAAACACCGACCAACCAACACACCCATCCACACACACCTACCTACACGGGCACACACACAGCCCGGTCCGGTACCGCTTTTCCTTTGCCGGACCGCGCACCAATTTTTTTCTTCCTCTCTTTCTTCTTCTTCTTCTTCTTCTCCTCCTCTCCCGCTCTACCATCTCCTACTTCACCAAACCTCTCCCCTTCTTCCCCTTTCAATTTTCCCGCATTCCCCTCTTGACCATATTTCTCCCTTTTCTCCCTCTTCCTCTCTCTGACTAGGTACCTATCTACCTATTTGTCTGTCCGCTTTACCCAATCTACCCTACCTACTCTACCCTCGTTCCGTCGATCGCACTTCTCCTCCGCATAATCCTCCTCCTCCTCATCATCTCCCATCTTCCTCCTTCTCCTCTTCCTTATCATCCTATCACTTCACACACACACACACACACACTCACTCACACACCTCTACTCTCGTCACTTCTCACTCATCTGCCCATCCCATCTTCCTCCCGTCCAATCAATTCTTCCGGCTGACGCCCGTCTTCGGTTCGACTCCTTCGAGGCGACCTTGCTTCACCGCCACCCCCGGTCTGCGTCACCAAACGGGAAAAGAAAAGAAACACTGTCTCTGCGCCACCAGATTTCCCTCCCCTCCCTCCCCATCGTCCTCGGATTCCCGTACTTTCGCATCTCAAATCAGACCAACAAGGAAAAAAAAAAACAGCACCCGACAATGACAGCCCTGCGATTATAGCAAAGCCGTCCTCTGGGACATCGGCATTCTTCATTCGCTCTTGACGGGCACCGGGGTCTGCACTGGTCTGTAGATCTCTTGATTTACCACCAATCTTCTCTCGAGACAGACGCTCGTACACACATACAACCGTCCTTCTACTCTTCTCTTCTCTTCTTCTTCCTCCCCTTCCATTTCTACCTCCCATCCTCTCGCCACCATGAATACCATCAACAAGTGTCCGTCTTCTACCCTCGAGGCTCTCGCCTGCGCGACTCCGGACCTGGACGTCGCCGACGACGTCGACGAGCCTCCAGAGATTCGATTGCAGCAGCCCTCGCCTCAGAGGTTCCAGAGGACTGCCATCCGCCCCCATGGCCTGCAGTCATCTCTCCTCACCAAAGCCATCATGGGTCACTCCGACGACGATAATCACGACTACGACACCGTCAACAACCAACGTCGCCGCTCCATGACGAGCAACATCAGTGTCGCCTCTACTGCCGACCTCAGCAGCGACACGGGATTGACCAGTCCCTGTCGCACCAACACACCCAGCCCGCCCATTCCCGAGATTGGCCTCCTGCGTCTCGACTTAAATGACATCAAGGAAAAGACTCCGCCAAAGAAGCGCTGCATCCAGTTTGCATGCGCTGCTAAGCCCCAGCCTGTGCAACAGCCCGCCGCACCAGTGGCTGCTGCTCAAGCCCCTCGGAGGTCATGCATCAAGTTTGCCGCTCACGCGCCCGAGCCTGCGCCCAAGCCTGACTCGTCGGCTCCCGAGAAATCCCCCACAGCTGTTCCTCCCCCGTCCCAGCCCCCGTCTCTTCGCAAATCGATGAGCAAGTCACCACTCTCCCGTCCGAAATTCATTCGCGCCAACTCCAAGGATCCCTACAACGACGCCTCCCAATTTCACGAGTTCGCCAGCGGTACCGCCCGTGAGGAGGAGTGGATACGAAAGGGTCACCCCCTGGCCGAGACCACCAAGATCACCATCAACGACACGCTGACCAAGGAGAACCGCTTCCGCCGCCTGGCAGCCGAGGCCGAAGAGGAGGAAGACCAAGAGGCCGAGGCCGAGGCCGACAACCAAGCAGGCGAACCTGACGGTGACGACGACGACGACGACGACGACGACGACGAAGAAGAAGAAGAAGAAGAAGACGACGATGACGACGAAGATGACGGGCAGGATCAAGACGACGATTCCGACGGCTACTCTACCGACGAAGAGACTGGCTTCGCCGAGTCCGACGACGAGGACGACGATGACGAGAACATGACCCTCTGGACACCCGGTCGCGTCGTCAACCGCATCGCCGCCGTTCCCGCTCGCAGAAGCTCGTCGGCCGACCCGCAGTCGGACTCGTCGGCCGCCACGACGGGCAATGCCCGGCCCATCAAGACGAGGCGCCACAAGGACGCCGAGGAGACGCCCGACCTGCCCGACAGCACGGATTTCGTCTGCGGCACCCTGGACGAGGACAGGCCTCTCGAGGAAGCCTACCTTTCGTGCTTGGCCGCCCGCCGAAACGGCAAGCTGCGCATCATCCCCCAGGACATCGATCCGAGCTTCCCGGCTTCGGACCCGGACGACGACGACGACGATCAGGACATGTACAATCCCGTTGCCCACGATAGCGACAGCGACATTCTCGTCCACGGCGAGATGGAAGACCTGCACCACGGTCAAGACCGGTCGCGTCGCAAATCCCGGTCGGCCGCGCCGCCGAAGCGTCATCCCCATTCGCCGCCGCCACCGCCGAAGCGTCACTACACCCACCACTCGCCTCCGCCGCCTAAGCGTCAGCACAGTCACCATTCGCCCCCGCCACCCAAGCGTCATCACAATCACCACTCGCCTCCGCCCCCGAAGCGCCATCACCATTCGCCGCCGCCGCCGCCGCCGCACTACCACAAGGCAGCAGCCCCCCGGACGCCGTCGCCCAAAACGCTCTTTGGCCGCCAATCGCCACGGAGGGCTCGGTCGCCGGCAGCGCGGGCGCTGATGACGCCGGTCGGATCTCCCCGCCAGGGGCCGCACGTCCAGTTCCAGCTAGCGGGCCGCCCCAACACGACTCATACAAAGTCCCTGCCCCGCACGGCCGCCCTCTTCCGCCACGCCAAGAAGGAGAGAAACGTCAACAAGGGCTATCACCACCACCACAACCACCACCACGACGCCGACGTGCACGTGCGCGGTGCCATTGACATCGTCAAAGGGCTCGAGAGGAAGCGTCAGCGGCGTAAGGAGAAATTCTATCAAAAATACTGCAACCGGGCTCGTCGCGGCCAGATTCCGGAGCGCAAACCGCAGCCGGGCCGGGGCGCCGAGCGAATGAAGGAGCTCGGCCTCCTCATGGCTGGCAAGAAAGACCAGGGAAACTATGTCATTTCCATCTAGGCCTTTCCACGACCCGTCCGTTCGGGCGCCACCAGACGAAAGATGGGGCGGACGAATAAGTTGGACGTGACTCGTTCACTTGTTTCACCTTTTGTCTTTCTTACTTTTTTTTCTTTTCCTTTTCTTTCTTCACTCATATCGGGACGGTAGTCCGCGTCGTCCCGGTCACACCGAGCGAGGCCTCGAAGGCCCTTATTTCCTCCCACCCCTTTGTTTCCTTTATCCTGTAGATATGACTTTTTTTTTTTACTTCTCTTCTTCTCTTCTTATGTTTCATATTGCAGCTCGGCATGACTGAGTTCCGGCATACATACATACATTCTAGGGGAGGCACAAATTCTTGCTTGGATACCCGGCATGAGCAGCTGAATCGGCGTACGGTTGGAAGTCTTGGGCTGCTTCTTTTCTCTGTGTTTTCCTTTTCTACATGGAGATTAGTAGGGCAGAACGAAATGGCATGATTTCCGTGTTGTGTCCCTACATAGCGCTTGGTATTGGATGGACGACTTACGAGACACGAGTGACGACGGAGACAAATGGGGATGATGTTGATACTGCTTGTACATAGACACAGACTATGTACAATATTCATATGGATGACGCATGCATGGAGAATCTAGATGAGGGGCGTGCCTCGATAATCACAAGCCGTGTTTACGATGAGCGAAGTTTGAGGTTATATTCTGGAGCCACGTGTGAGGCGATGGCAGTGTTGGTCACCCGCGACTTCGCAAGATACTAGTGTCGACACTCCGGTGTCGGTATCGTTCAATGTCATCGTCAGATTGGGGGGGGGGGGGGCTCCGGTTCCGGCTCCGGCTCCGTCTCCGTCTCAGGGATCCGCTTCCGGGTTTCCGAGGAGCTGGCGACACGGTTTTTTTTTTTGCCCTGCCGATGTGGCTGCGTTATGATTTGATCTATCCGTAGGCCTTGATTAGATGTCAACGTACGTATGTACGTATGTAAGTACGTAAATGATGAGCTTCTCGAATTAGATGTTTGTTTTGGGGGTTATGCGCATTGGTGTGTGGGCGTGGAATGGTGGCATGGTGGAAGCCTCGTAGCCTTGTAGCCTGTAGGTGATCTAGAAGGAGAGTGATGATCTACGGCGATCGCTTGGGCAGGGACAAGGATTTGTGGGTATGGGCTCTGGGTGCTTGATGGGAGTTTTGCGAAAGGGGGGGGGGATATAGATGCCATGTTGGAGGTTGATTTTCTCAACCTTTAGACCGTGGTTGCTTCGTGACTACCTGCTAAGGAGTCGAGATTTCGAGAATCACCTGGGTTTTTTTTCCGTGGAGCTGGTCCGTACGGGAGGCTTTTGTTTTCACCACTGGCGTTGCGCTTGAGATGTTGATGAGGAGTACATACATATGCTTGTGGCGGTAAAGAACCGTCGGTCGTCATGACGACGGAGGGCTTCATGGAGGCTTCATGGAGGAGATATGGCGTGGGACTGGGCATGAGTTGCTGCTTTTTCCCTTTGGCTCGCTAACCGCTAGAGAGTACATATGTATATGGATATACTGCCGTCTGCCACGATGTCCGGCGCAGAATTGTATCGACTACCGCGATGTCCATGCCGCGTAGGGAAAGAAGCGATCGAGGACTGGCTTGTAGATGAATGCATTCTCCAGGATATTGATCTCCTTGTTTGTTGACATTGTCATCGTTCCTAGGTCTCCGTCGTCGAGGGAATTATCACATCACGTGACATCTCCCAAGAAGCTAGGTACTTACGTAAAATCACGACTCAGAACTGTCAGAGGTTCATGTCAGCTCAGCTGATGCCTGAGAGACGAGGCAGCAACGGCGATTTTATTTGGCCAAGTTGCCGAAGAGAAAACGTGACTATCACTGTCCGCCTCCCGCCCTCACCCCCCCCCCCCCTTTCGTCACCGAACCAAAACCACTCGTTTCACAACAAACGGCTTCTGCTTCTAATTATCCAGCTACGACGACTTTGACCATGTGGTTCTTCTCTTGGTGTACGTTCTCATGATGATTTCATGTCTGTTTTTTATCCGATGGCGGCGGACCTGACTTGGAGGAACATGCACAGTCTACGAGATGCTCTCGTCCCTCGGCTTGGTCAACAAGCATGCCAAGCTGCTATTCCTGGGACTTGACAACGCGGGCAAGACGACGCTGCTACATATGCTCAAGGTTAGGGCTTGAGGAACGAGGAGGTGCGGTCGAAAGGATGGGACTGACGCGAGGTTTTTTTGGGGGGGGTGATAGAATGATCGAGTTGCCGTCTTGCAGCCGACGCTGCATCCGAGTGAGTTTCCGCGAGAGACAGACCGAAGAGAGAGAAAGAGAGAGACGTACAGTTCGAGATTCTGACGAAATTGGGTGGGGGATGATCAGCATCGGAAGAGCTCGCCGTCGGAAATGTCCGCTTCACGACGTTCGACCTGGGCGGCCATCAGCAGGCACGACGAATCTGGCGCGACTACTTCCTCGAAGTCAGCGGCGTCGTCTTTCTCGTCGACGCCAAGGATCACGAGAGGCTCCAGGAGGCCAAGGCGGAGCTGGACGCTCTGCTCTCGATGGAGGAGCTTTCCAAGATCCCGTTCCTGATCCTGGGCAACAAGATCGATCATCCGGACGCGGTGTCGGAGGACGACTTGCGTCATCAGCTCGGGCTTTACCAGACGACGGGTAAGGGCAAGATTCAGCTCGAGGGGATCCGGCCGGTTGAGGTGTTTATGTGCTCGGTTGTGATGCGGCAAGGGTATGGTGATGGGATACGGTGGCTTTCTCAGTATGTGTGATGGTGGGGAGAGGGAGTGTGGCATTCGCTATCGAGCATGCGTTTGTACCTGTTTCTTCTACGGTCCACCTATCTGAATCTCTACCAACCACCTGCCTGTCTACCTACTACCTACAACCTACCTACTACCTACCTATCTCGGCAGGACGTTCATCTAACTGCCAGCCTTATTATACTTTTGTTGTTATTGACGCTGTTGGTCTGTTTTGGTTCTTTGCTTATGGCCTTGGGGAGGCGGCGACGGCGGCGGATAGGCCGGGAACACGTGACGGGCTGTGGTGGTGGCTGTGGTGGTGATGGCGGTGGTGTGATGGCATGGGATGATGATTCGTCAGTTTCTTTCAGTTTGATAAGATCTCAACAATCCCCCTCGGTGTGAAATAAAAGTACCTATCCAAGTATCTCAACCAGCCTCCCCTCGCACAAGCCATCCCTCCCGCACTGCTTACCCGCCTGCATAGCTCACCCCCCCGACCGCCCGCTTCTGCTTGTTGTTCTTCTCTTCCCCTCTTTACATACTTGCTTCATCCTTCTACATAGATTCAAAATGGCGTCCGACACGAACTTAATCTACGGCTTCCCGCCTGAGGCCTTTGACACCTCTCGTCTGCCCGACTTTGATGTCGACTTCATCGACGACGCTGATCTACGTGCCTTTGAGACAGCGCTACGGGCTCCCGATCCGTTACGGAGCCCCTCGCAGCCAGCGTCCATCACGAAACGGGCTTCACAAGCGGGAAGCTTCTTCGATGACGCGCCGCCGGCCAGCGCCAGCAGCGGGTGGGACGATGCGAGCAAGACGACGACGACGGCAAACAAGTTCAACGGATGCCGCAGCAACAGCAACAGACGAAGACAACGAAGAAGAAGAGCCAAAGACGCCCTCCTCGGCACCCGAACCAAGGACGAGACGCGCGAGGGCCACCTCTACCAGCTCTTCAAATGGCCTCTCCTCCTCTTCGTCGGAACCTGGCTCGCCTGGCTGAGCATAGCCTACGTTGCGACCCGGTGGTACATCTGGGGGTACGAATACCTCTTCACATGGAGGGGTCGTCGAGGGACGCTCCGGCGGAAGATGCGGAGCACGTCCAGCTACGGGGATTGGGTAGAGGCCGCGCGCGAGCTGGACGGCTTCCTTGGTCGTCGGCGGTGGCGGGAGGAGGATGACTTTGCGTACTACGACTCCGGCACCGTCAGGCGCGTCTGCGACGGGTTGACGAGCCTTAGGGCTAGGGCTGAGGCGAGAGAGGACCTCGTCGCTGCTGGCACCGGCGCTGCTACTGCTTCTGCTTCTGCTGCTGGCGGTAATGCTGATAATAGATCGGTCTTGGGCTTGGCTTCTTTGCTTGAAGCTTGCGTTAAGAATAACTTTGTCGGCGTCGAGAGCTCGAGGCTTTATAGCCAGACTTACTACGGGACGAAGAACCTGGTGCAGAACTTTGTGGATGAGGGTAAGAAGAGCTTCTGTATATTCTTTTCTTCTCCTCTTACTGGAAAACATCAACTAAACCAAAATCAATATCAAGTCGACGCCAGCCTCCGCTTCGTCCTGTCCACCAACCAGCTTGACGCGGAATCCAAGAGGAGACTCTTCCGTCACGCCCGCGCAAACTACGGCCGCACAGCCCTCTGCCTCTCCGGGGGCGCCGCCTTCGCCTACTATCACCTCGGGGTGGTGCGCGCCCTCCTCGACGCCGACCTCCTCCCGGACGTTCTGGCCGGCACGAGCGGAGGCGCCCTCATAGCCGCGCTGGTGGGCACGAGGACAAACGACGAGCTGCGCCGGCTGCTGGTGCCCGCCCTCGCGGGACGGATCAAGGCGTGCCACGAGCCGCTGACGGTATGGTTCCTGAGGTGGTGGCGGACGGGGGCGAGGTTCGACGCGCTCGCCTGGGCGGAGCAGTGTAGCTGGTGGACGAGGGGGTCGTTGACCTTTCGGGAGGCGTACGAGAGGACGGGGAGGGTGCTGAACATCTCTTGCGTCTCGGCGGACGCGCACTCCCCGACGATGCTTTGCAATTACCTCACCAGCCCGGACTGCGTCATCTGGTCCGCCGTCCTCGCCTCCGCCGCCGTGCCGGGCATCCTCAACCCCGTTGTGCTGATGGCCAAGACGGCGACTCCTCCTCCTCCTCCATCCGACGACGGCGGCGGCCGCCGCAGTAGCAGCTCCCTATCGCCCTTCTCCTTCGGCCAAAAGTGGAAAGACGGATCCCTCCGGACGGACATACCGATAAGGGCGCTAAACACCCACTTCAACGTAAACTTCACCATCGTCAGCCAGGCAAACCCGCACGTCAACGCCTTCTTCTTCTCCTCCCGCGGAACGGTAGGCCACCCGGTAGCCCACCGCAAAGGCCGAGGCTGGAGGGGAGGCTACCTGATGTCCGCGATGGAGAACTACCTCAAGCTCGACATGCAGAAATGGCTACGCTTCATCCGCCACGCCGAACTCCTCCCCCGTCCCCTGGGACAGGACTGGAGTCAACTCTGGCTTCAGGACTCGTTCAGCGGGAACATCACCATCTGGCCCCCTCCCTCCCCCTCCTCCGCCCCCTCTGATTTCTGGAATATCCTCTCTGATCCTGATGAGGCGAGGTTGGCGAGCATCATTCACGAGGGGAAGCAGTGTGCTTTTCCCAAGTTGAAGTTTGTCGCTAATCGGCTTCGGATCGAGAGGTTGGTGGATAGGGGTTGTAGGGACACGGTTGGCTCTTCGCTTCCTACCGCCGCCCCTTTACCTGATTTTGACCATGATCATCATCATCGTCTGGATGTCTTGTTGAGAGGTGGAGATGGTACTACCGAGAGTGAGACGGAGAGGGAAGATGAAGATGACAAGGACAAGGAGAAGATGAGATGAAACGAAATCACGACTTTCTGTTTTTATTCCCTTTTTTCGTTATTGTTTCTCTTCTTTTCTTTTTGGGGTCGGTTTCATACAACCTACACGCGCTACGAGGACGAAAAAGACGATAGAAAAGAAGAGAGAAAAGGACAATGGGAGAACGAAAGAAAAGGAAGAAAAACAACTTTCCACGTCTAAACAAGGAGAAGAAAAGAGAAAGAGAAATGAAGAAACAACACACACACACACACACACAAAAAGATCTACGCCTCGTCCTCTGTGTCGGTATTAGTGTCGCTCGTATCATCCGCCTCCTCGTCCGTGCCGCTCTCGTCATCCGAGTCGTCTTCCGATTCGTCCGTACGGCGTCGGCGAGGCGGTGGCTGTCCCGTTTTGAGGGCGTGCATCTGGCCGGCGATCGAGTCTGGAATTTATAGTGTGAGCACATGATGCGTATAGACGGAAGACGGAGACAAGGAGAGAAAAGGGACGAGGACAAGGAAAAAGACTTACCCTCATCAGGCTCGCTAATGTCATCCTCCGCCTCCAGTCTCGCCGCCTTGGCCTCCTCCTCCACCACGAGCGTCACCTCCACCTTGGTGTCGAAGCCGACGTACGAGTCGCAGATGACGTGCATCACAAACGTGTAGTGCCCGGCCTGCGGCGGCGCCGCGAACTGCGCCTTGAGCGTCTGCATCGCAAACGTCGGCCGTCCGCCCTCGTCGAAGATGGGCTGGTCGAAGCGGTCAAAGGTAAAGGGCGGCACCGCCATCTTCCCCTGCTTGGAGTCGCTGAGGAAGGCGTACCACTTCGGCCGGTGCTCACGCGCGTAGTGCGGCGCAAACGTCAGCGGCGGGAGCACCGTCTTCTCCTCCACAGACACCGGCCGTCCGTCCTCGCCCTTGACCGTCTTCGTCTTGCGGCCCATCAGCGCCTCCAGGTCGTCCTCGGCCGGGTCCACGTCCTCGAGATCCATCTCCTCCACCGGCGGCACGTTGTCCGTTCCCGGCGGGATGAAGCGGCCCTTGATCACGAGGCTGACGAGCGAAGACGGGATGATGACCCGCTCGCCCGTCACCTTGAAGAACGCCTTGGCCACGCGCAGGAACGGCAGCTGACGCCCGACCGCCATGCTGGCCTTGTACTCGGCCTCGGATAGCAGACCTCGGCCCACGGCCAGTCGTCGGCGCTGCGCGTCCGGCAGGTCCATGAACTGCTGCACCGTCATGTGCACCTTGTTGCCCCCCTCGACCGCCAGCACGATGCGCGGCGTAAAGTGCGGCAGCTGCAGCAGCGGCGACGCCCTCGGCGGCATCGCCTGGATCAGGTGCTGGTTGGCGTAGAACGAGCCGGCAATCGGCCCCGTGTTGCCGTAGGCCAGGGCGATGGCCGCGAACGATTTGTTGAGCGAACGTGCAATCGGCGCCACCTCGTACTTGGCCCGCGTCAGCGTCGCCTCGTCGAGCTCCACCCGGCCCAGGTACGCCCACAGCAGGGCCAGGGCCTTGCGCCGCACCCCGCTCTCCAGGTCCTCGAGCTTGTGTCGGTCCTTCGGTGACAGTCCGCCGGCCAGGGGCGAGCCTTGGCCCTCGGCGAGGATGCGCGCCTCCACCTTGGACAGGCCCGACTCGGCCTGGTCGCCGCGGAGCACCTCCTCAAACTCTTTCCCGGCGCTGAGGGCCGCCACGATGCCGGCCTCGTCCATGGCCTCGTCGTACTGGCGGAAGAGGTTATTTGCGCTTTCCATCAAGACGCCTTCCTTGGACCTCCGTTTGGTCCCATACCACCACGAGCCGACCAGGTATGGCAGTAGAACACCAAGCAGACCCGTGTACAGCAGAACCAGATACTTTCCATTGCCATCCGAGACGATGAACTTGGGCAGGGCGATACCGATGCTGAAGCTCTGCTTGCCGTCGGGGTGGCCGTACTGGATGTAGTTGTTGCGCACGTCCTCGTCCGTCAGGGCTTGGTAGGCTTTTGTGAGCTCGACATAGTGGTCATTGAGTGATTCGGCAGTCTGATTCTTGGCCGGATCGGGACGGACTTTGTCGGGATGGAATTTGACGGAGAGTCTCTTGTAGTGCGACTTGATCTGCTTCTCCGATGCCGACTGCTTCATGTGTGAGCATGGGGATTCATATTCCCTCAATCGATTCCCCCCCTAGAAGAGACCCCTAGTTGAACCGGGGCCACGTTACCTCGGAAATGCCAAGGATATGATATGGATTCCAAATCTTAACCGTGGCCGGCTCCGTGACAATGACCAGATAGACCATCAGAGCCATGAGGGCCCATCCCGCCAGTGCGGCCACGGTCCTCTTCAAGCGGCGCTGTTTGCGCTTCTGCGCCGACCGCAGCGAGTCGACGATGGCGGCATCCTTGATTCGATAGGCCGTCTGGATGCGCGGCGCGATGGCGTCGTCGTCGGTGCTGGTACGCACGAGGCTGTACGTCAGCGGGAGGGTGACCAGGCCCGTCAAGGTGAGGATAAAGTAAGGGAAGAACTGGGCCTCGTCATCGTAGGAGTAGTCGGAGCTCATTGTCGAGCAGAGACGAGCGAAGATGACGGTCGTGCGACGATGCGTCCTTCCGAGGGCGTCTCTGTCAATGAGTGTAGTCAGTCTCGTATGCGAGAAAAACTGTGGCCCCTACTACTAGTAGTGGTTTAGGAAGAGAGGAAGTCGGAATATCTTGAAGCCGGGCCGATGCCGCAACGTGTTCTCATGCCGACAGCAGGCGCCACCCGTAGCCCCGGGGGGGAGGGGTTTTTTTGTAGGGGGGGCCGGGGGGGGGGGGCTTTCAGGGGCTGGCTAAGCTACGGAGATGGGTGTCGTATTGCAGCCTTCAGGGGCTGGAGTCGGACCCGAAGGAAAAGGCCTCAATTCTTTTGTAATTTGCGGCCTCGTGGGTGAACAAGTCAATGATAAGCATTGGCTTCATTCTGTTTACTGACACTCGTTGCATCCGCTTTGCACCATTTTGGTAGCCGCTGTAGAGGCAGTTTATCCGTAGCTGCAGCCTTGTGCCGTCACGTTTCACGGACATCCATAGGCTCACATGATCTCTCAGGTGACTTTCCCCATCGGATTTTCTCCACCGCCGAACCGCGGAGCTTCTTTGACGAGCTCTCTTTGCTCTGGTTATCACTCCTTCGTTTGATCAACTCATCGCCATGAACTCCCTCCGCCTCGCCCGCGCCGCGATGCGGCCTCGAATCTTGCCTCTTCGATCTGCTGCCCAGCGGAGATCGTACGCTGAGGCTGTCACCGACAAGGCACCTCACCACTCTTCTCTCCTTATCAGCAGCCCCGACTGACGGCTTCCCGCAGATCAAGCTAAGCTTAGCTCTGCCTCACAAGGTATGGATTCATGCCCGCCTCAGGCGCGCCAATTGGGAGAATATCAGGACGTAGAACGCTTATCACGCCTCTCAGTCCATCTACAAGTCGCAGGATGTCGTTCAGATCAATATGCCGGCCGAGTCGGGCGAGATGGGCGTCCTCGCAAACCACGTTCCGGCCATTGAGCAGCTCAAGCCCGGCGTCGTCGAAGTCATCGAGGAGGGCGGCGCCACGAAGCGCTTCTTCCGTGCGTGATAGAGTTTCTCTTGTTCGGCTGCCATGATGCTGACCAGCCCCAGTGTCTGGTGGCTTCGCCACGGTTCAGCCTGGCTCGGCTATGAGCATCAACGCGGCCGAGGGCTATCCGTTGGAGGATTTCAGCTCCGAAGCTATCCGCTCTCAGATGGCCGAGTCTCAAAAGATTGCCAACGGAAACGGTAGTGAACAGGACATTGCTGAGGCCAAGATTGAGCTTGAGGTAGGTCGACACAAGACTCTTGGAACATCACCGACCGTTCCTGACTTGATTCCGCAGGTTCTCGAGACTCTGGCAGCTCATGTCAAATAAATACTCATAATACCTACTTTTTCTCTCGCCTCTGTATATCAATCATTGTGCCTCTCATTATTAATGAATCCTCCATCGCAGGCAAGCCCTGCTATCTGCTTGCCGTGACTGTCAGTCGTTCCTTCAGCTACGCTGCTTCCGCCGGTCGGGGCTGATCACGCCTCGACTCTCACCCCTTTCTTTCCCCTAAGGTGGTGATGTCTCCTTGAGCTCTTTCCTGAGCCCATCCTACCTACGCGATCCTACAAGCCTTCATCAACCCTATTGAACCTTGGACTCTCATCTTCTTCATGTCTCTTGTGCTATACGGTATCATCAGTAACCGAACAAAAGGGAAATCCCATATACATATATGCCAGCATATTCCATTGCAGCCCACCCCGTCGATAACCTGATGGCCCCTGACGGAAACCACAGAAGCCCAGCCGTTCGGCCAGGCATCCGGACGCCCTCTTCGGCACCTCCCGGCCTGGTAGGCGCACGAATTCGCCAGCTTGCGTCTCTGGTCGACAGTGAGAAACGGCATCACGACAAGAATAAGAAGGAAAAAGACATGCCGGCACGTCGTCACGGTAAGTTTGCATCTCCTGATCTCGTCCCTCGCTATTGTTTTCTGAAGACGGCACCAGACAAGAATCGTTTGGCCGGACCGGTCTCGTCGCCTATTTCCAGGCCCGGTCTGAAAATGTTGAGGTTAGCTGGCTCCGCGTCTCGAAGAAGGAATATGAAGCTGACGAGTCGCCCAAGGCCGATGCCTGTGAGCTCTGACGGAGCTACGAGCTCGAGAGCCTCCCGCTCGGCCGGCAAGGAAGGCTCCTTCTCGTCGCCGGACGGCCGAGAGCAAGAGGCTATCCCCTTGTTCGATCTCAGAGTCCCCTCTAGTCGACCAGAAGGGAGCGCAATTAAGGAGAGGATTGTACGCGTGTGTCACTCGTACGGCGAGGACCTCTCGTCACGAACACGATGTCGAAAGTGTGGTCATGACTTTTGCGTCAAATGCGTCGTCAAGATATCCGTCGACGAGACGCGGGCATCAGACGATGGACAGGCCATGGACAAGGCAGACGTCTTGTCTGTAAGCACGGTCCGCGAGCCACAGGGACGACAAGCCCTGCCGGAGACTCCAAAGACTCAACAACCAGCCAAGACTGGGAGCACGGTTCGTAACAATCCTTTCGTCATGGCAGATCAAAAGGCTCGAGCCTCGGCATCGACGCCTCATACGGTGCCGTTTGCCCGGGATGCAGTCCGGCCTCGGCAGCTGTCGGACTGCGTGCCTCGACGGTTCATGGACCGGGCTTCGGACGTCGAGCCGGAGGAGGAAGAGCAGGCCGGCGGCGGAGAGGACCGTCGACATTCCATCTGCTGCGCCGCGGCTCGTCAAACCCGGTCCGCAAGACGAAGCGGCGACGATGAAGAGGAGCGACGCGTTTCTGGACAAGGACGTAGTCGGGGGATGCACACCATCCGCCGGCTTCGTCGACACGCGGAGGAGCTTCATGCCGCGGCCAGCACCGAGACGAGGGGCGGCAACAGCAGTTCCGGGAGCGATGAGCCGCTCTGGACGGAAGCCATGCACGATCTCGAGCAGGACGAGCGGCCGCCTTCCCTCCGCGTCAAGCAGCGAGAGAAGCCTCACAGCCTCGAGGACGACGTGACGGTGCCGCTCCCCCTCGCGCCCAGGCCGCACACGCTGGAAAGGGACGATGTCTTTGGGCAAAGTCGACAGTCCCGAGAGGAGGCCCGAGGCAGCGACAAGAGCGTCGTCGTCGTCGCCGTTCAGCCCGAGAGCTCGTCGCGGCCAGCCCCTGACCCGCAACAGGCGGCGGCGGCGGCGGCGGCGGGCACTCATCAGGACATGTCGAGCCTGACGGGCTTTCCCCAGCACCGGCGCGGCACCAATCTCTGCCTCCCGGCGCAGGAACAGGAGGCCTGGCCGCAGCTGAAGAAGGTGGACAGGAAGCCTACTACGGTTGCAACAGTAGAAGAGGAAGCGGGCGACGGGTCTCTGGTGTGGAAACTGAAGCCGCACAAGACGAGCGACGAATTTCCCGCGCCGACGCCGCCGGCGCAGTGGCGCCAGCTCCTAGGCAAGACGAGGCTAGCTCCGAACGATCGACGCCATCGCGAGACGTGTTCTTTTTGCGAGCCCTCGGCGACGGAGGGGGTAGAGTCCCGTGACGAGGCTCCGACGCCGGTTCCGACGACGCCTGCGATGATGCCCGCCGCCCTCAGGGTCAGACAGGTAGAGCGGTCGCTGGCTCGACGGCAGGCTCAGGAGGAAGAGGAGGGGGAGGTGGAGGGGGAGGTGGAGGGGGAGAGGGAGGACGGAGACGAGGATCCTCTTCCGGGGGCGTGGAAGACGGAGAGCGCTTCGCCTGAGGATGTGGAGAGGATGATGGCTCCTCATCCTCCTTCTCCTCCTCCTCTTCCGTTGGTCAACGAGCAGCCTCCTCGACTGATCAACGAGCCACCTCCTCGACTGGTCAACGAGCAGCCTCCTCGACTGGTCAAGCAGGAGCCGACGACAGGTCGTGACGCGGCGATTGGGGTCGACGATGGACAGGGAGGAGAAGGAACGTACGATGATGACTTGTTGGGGGTGACGGTTGTGGTGCACTTTCGAGGGAGGGAAGATGTCGTTCTTCGGGCGACGAGGTCTATGACGGAGTTGCATTGATTCGAGTACGGATACCTGATTCAGCATTGTCCTTCAGGCTTCAGTAGTAGAGAGGGAGAGAAGAGGGGGTTAGCTTTATGCCAGGCTGTTTCGATGGTTTCTTCATGATGTTCTGTGCTGTTGTGTTTCCCTTTGTTTCGATGCTGTATCCGTAGACACACATGATTTGATATTCTCAGGTTCACACGTTTCCGTCCGTCTTGTACGTATTCATACGAATCACGATATACGACTGCGGCACAGCTCGTGCATACATACATGTATCGTGAATTCATGTACGATGTATCCGTATGATGTATGATGTATGATATATGATATATGATATACACGTACATACATATGCCATGCTGCCCATCCTCACACAGCAGCCTCGGGGATATATTCACGTTTCTTTACGCTGTACGTCATGTATCCGTATGAAATATCCATCTCTTGATTCGTTCACAGCCTATTCTTCATCACCCCTTTTTCCCTTTAATTCATTCAAAGAACCTTTCTTTCGAACCTTGCTTCATAAACTGGACATCGTGCACGTTTAGTGATGGAACTCGTATAGAAAAGGGGCTTGGAAACTTGGTCTTTTCCCTAATCAAGTCTTTGCTTGGAAGGGAAGTCAAGACGGTAGCATTGACGTGGACCATGATAGAGATGCAGTATGAAGTGCTCGACGTTTGAAAAATAGGGGCGAAAGGGGCAAGGGGAAAGGGGGCACACAGCATACTCCCCCCTCCTATCCGTAGGCTTGCACCATCACTCTCAACTTCATGTCTGCAGCCGTCTCTGCCTATCTCTCTTCCCGGGTAAAACTTCCCATCTGGCCGGGTATATTTCCATCTCTCCTCCTCTCCGTCTCCGGGTATATAGACGGATATATATATACCTACACATATCCGTATACACATAGATTTCCCTCCGTGTACTCCGTATACTATACACTTCTGTGCCTTCCCTCGCCGTTGGATTCAATATCCCTTTACCTCGCACAGCAGACCACGCCGCCACCATCTTGTCAATCACCTGTTGTGTATCCGTCCTGTTGGTCGCTTTTCCCAGCCCAGGCGTCATCTCCCGCCCCTATCCGACTTGAGGCGCCCCCCCTTTTCTCTCTCTCTCTCTCTCTCTCTCTCTTCAACGGCCGGGAAGGAACGTCGTCCGATAGCAACCCCCCTCCATCGGCCGAGGGAAGAAACAGAATGTAAGGGGGGAAAGAGGGAAAAAAAGGGGGGGAAGAAACGCCGAACAACTCCTGAGCATCGTTGGTGGAGCCTTCGAGTGCCAAGAGCGGAAAGGGGGGCTTGAAGCGGCAAGCCGGGAGGCATCCGTATGGGCTTCAGGCCTTTTCACACATCCATCGACGGCCACGTCTTCCTTCAGCATGACGACATGTCCTGCGCCGTGAGCTGACGCGAGGCCTGAGAGAATCCCGTGTCATCGTCGCCATCATCATCATCTTCCACCTCGGACCTCGGCGCTTTGCTTTCTTCGATTTTGCGTCTTCAGCATTGGCCCGCTTTGGAACGGCGACCTCGCTCTCCCCTTCCCCTACCACCCCTGGTCCCCTATTTCTTTTCTTCAGTAGCCATGTGGCGTCTTTTGTCCGTCCATGCGGGCCTAGCAATCAAAGGCCGGCAAATCCAGGGCCACGTATCCGTACTGAGCCGTAATCAGCTATTACGTCGTATGTATCCGCATGTGTGCTTGTATTCCTTGAGCTGCATCGTCTCTCCTGGGCCTCTTTCATTTCTTCCCTTCCCAACATCACCTTGCCTACCTCCTTTGAACTGGTTGGGCTGCTTTTCTTCTCTCCCCTCGTTTTGTAGCTGCCGCCCGCTCAAGCCGCTTTCCCCGTTTGGCCTTTCCTCTTCCTTGTTAGTGTCGCGGTGTTTCTTCCTTTTTACCTCCTTCTCCATCTCATGTTTGCTTCTTTCATCTCCCCCAAAGACGACCACCCCCCCCTTGCACGTACGTACCTGGGTGTATGAATTCCTCCGGGCGTCATCCACACGTGTGTACACATACATGTATGCATGCATGTATCACCAACCCAGACAGCCACGGTTGCATGAAACTGTACTTTCGTCTGGGGGAGCGGTGAGGCGGCGGTGAGGTCGCATGAACCGTTGCCGCCGGTCGGGATGCGGTTTTATGTCAAGGAGGCTGCTGCTGCCTCTCGTCGGGTCTTCACCCACCCAAGCATGCGGCACGGACCGTCAGACTGGCTGCCGGGCTCCCCTGACTTCTTCATTTCCTCCTTCTTTCCTTCCTCACCGAGTCGCGTCTCTCAGCCTTGTTGGAGAGGACGCGCCGGCAGCCTCAGACGCCCGGAAGATGCCGTCAGAGTGCTAGGCTCGCGTTGCATCGGTGGCACGGTTTGGACTCTTCCATTCTCATTAAAAAGGGCCGCTGCTGTCTCACCCTGCTCCGGGGTCCCTTCTCCACGTCGGGCCGCAGAAGGGTAGAGACCGACGAGTGCGGAGGAGAAGTCTCAATGGATACGTCGTATCGGTATTGCTCATGTCCTCTCGGTTTTTTTTTCTTTTTCCTTTTCCCTAACACGAGTCAGCCGACGGATGGCGCTGTTGTCTGTCGTCTTCGCAAGAAAAGGTCGACGCAAGGTGTGTGCTAAGCAGAATCGCGTTTCTGCCCAAGCGTGTCACCTCTCACCGGCCCCCGAATCCATACGGAAGATATGCCATGTCGGACGGCAGAGACGGTCGGTACAGCAGCTGCTTCGACCGATGGGATCCATCCCCTTTAGGTGAGCAATGCCGTGCAGCGCGTCCTCACCAATCGCACGCTTCACGTGGACGCGAAGCTTGTCTCATCGCTGGCTCGACCGGGGAAAGCGGAAGGGCTAAGAGGGCGAGCATCGGTTGTCGAGAAGTGACGGCAACATAGCTGCAGCTATGGTCAAGAAAGAAGGAACACCTTTCGGGCTGATATCGGGCACCAAGATGGCGGACATCGATGATTGGCATCACCATCCGGATTATAGGAGCTCTTGAGGGCATTCCCCGCATGAACCGGCCAGATGCCCGGGGTGCCGGTTTAGCAGCTGGTGACCGGAAGTTAGTTGCAGATGTAATGCATGCCATACGGCACCTCAGACTCGACTCTTTTGTTGCGTCATGGTATTGACGCTAGGAGATGGAGAGGGTTGAAGGGTTGGGCCCGCTAAGGGGGGGAAGTAGGTAGGTAGGCTCTGAACGCCCAAAGGAAGGCCCTTGTTTCTTCTTCCCGTTCAGCCGCGCTTATTTCTCTTCTGTGTTATTTCATGCCCCTGGTCGTTTCCTCGACCGGCTCTCTTCTTTGTTCTCAGAAATGTACGCATGTCCGTACCTACTCTATTAGATCTTGGGCCAATCCCTATGCGGGTGTGCGTCACATCTTGCTTCATGCAGCCAAGCACCTGCAGGTTGGCTGGCATTCGCGGTTCTGTCGTTTCTGAACGGACTGGGTGGGCGTAAAGGGGGCCGAGGAGGGAATTGATGCGTCTCATTTCCCCCAAACGGTGGCGTGCTTCCATTGTTCCATCATGGAAGCTGTCTGTCGTTGAACAAAACGGTGGCGTCCGACAATTTTTGGAGGGGAAGGGGGGCTTGTTTCTTGGTGCTTGGAGCTATGAATTAGCGGACGTCGATCATTATGAGCGGTGGCGACGAGGGGAAGAAGCGCTCTCTTACCAGCAGATCGGTTCAGTGCGTTCAGCGCGGGAGTCGGCAGAAGCCAGAGAGAGAGTGTGTGTGTGTGTGTCGCAATGGACGACGACAGAGGAAGCGTGAGAGGAGAGAGACGGTTGATGGATGACATACTGGTACGGTTAGATGCCTCGTGACGATGATGGGTAGTGATGCCGGTGACGAAGATATTGACGATGATGACGACGACGACGATGACAACGATAATATCGACGGACGGTCTCATGGAGTTGAGACTGCAGAAATCTGCAACCGCTGTAACGCTGTACCTGCCTCTTTAGCCTGATGCGTGAAGATGGGACGAGACAGCGGACTTAGCGCGCCTGATCAAGATAAAGGGGGAGCTACCCTAGAGCCCTTGCATCGCCTGTAGGCTGTAGACGATTGCCGACCTCTCCCCTTCCGTATGCCCACTGCAGTCCGCGACACACGACAAGCCTCCATTGACGACATCCATCCAGCCATCAATCCATGCAGAAGCTCCGTCGAAGACATCTTCTTCCATCTAGCTGCAAAGGAAAGCATCTCCAAGATCATCATCGGCATCATCATCATCATCACCCACACTGTATCCGTACCTCTCCTACGGCTACACTCCGTACGGATACTCCCCGCTCCATCCATCGTCCATCTGTTCGTTCCTCGTCAAGGAGCTTCCGCAATCCTCAACGCCACACGACCCTCTAACCCCCCTTACCCTTCCCCTTCCATTCCCGGGGGGAAAGTCGAGACATCAGATTGCCTCATTTCGTGGTCGTGCGATACGGCTGGACTTCCTGGGCTCTCATCTCCGCGTTCCGGCGACCTGATCATCGGCTTTCTCTGCCTTTGTCTCTCTTTCGTCCTCTTTCTCGACCTCTCTCGTCTTGCCCCTGCTCTTCCTTTTGTTCTTGGAGTTCTTCTCTGCCAATTCTGTCATTCCAAAAGCCCGCCTATCCGTGCCCGCGGCCATGGGAGCCCCTGCTAGCAGACATCGGCCTACCATTGGACTTCCTCATGCACATACGTCAAAGTCAGCGGCCGTAATTCATGACAGAAGAGGAAGAGAAAAAAGGAAAAAAGACATCTCATCTCTCGGATCGCCCAAACCGGGTAGTTCCAGCCTTGCCTTATTCGCCCTTCGAATGCCCCAGGAAACTTCTTGGGCTGCTGACTCCAGTCCCCTTCTGGCTCGACAGGGGATCAGAAGAAGATTACAGCCGCCGCCACGCAAAGGAAAAAAAAAAACACCCTCTCCTGGACCGTCCGTCTGGCCAGCCAACCATACTGACCCTGTCTCCTACCAGGGGGGTGACCCTCAAGGGCTGGCTAACAGTAGCACCGCGGGAGCGTCTGGCAAAAAAGAAGCCACCCCTGTCTTGAGTACATACATGCGTACACGCATACCTACCTAGGTACGCAAGATGTACGGATACTGCATGCACGAATATGCCGGGACGAGTACATACAGACGCTGCTTGTGTGGCAGTCGAGCGAGTTAAGCTATTCACATTCACCCTGGTCTCTGTTATTCCTCCCACACGGAGCCCAACACATCTTGACGGCACTCTGCATCACTCATTTTTGCCTCTGAACCGTTACTTCCCCCCCCCCCCCCCCCCCCCCCCCCCCCCCCCCCCCCCCCCCTCCTTTTCTCCCCTTCCTCTCCCTCCCCCCCTCCCCCCCCCCCCCCCCCTTCCCCAGCTTTTTTTTCTTTTTTTTTTTTTTTTTTTTTTTTTTTTTTCCCCCCCCCCCCCCCCCCCCCCCCCCTACCCCCTATTATTGTTTTTTCAATTTTTCTCTTTGCCCACGTCTCGCGACTTTAACGGCTCACCGTGCCACCCATCGGCCGTTGAGACAAGGCCAGCCCTGAGGAACAATCAGCTAAGAAATCTACGGCGAGCAGCCAGGCGCCGCGGATTAGCAGATGACCTGCTTGTCAACGCTGTCCGGTGGCTTGACCTCGACTGTTCCTTTGACTACCTATCAAGCTTGGCCTCCTCCCATTGGCACTGTCCCGTAACGCCCTGCCTGGACTTTTCAGTCATCTGGGCCCAATCCTTTGATAGGCAAGGTACGGATACGCTACTAGTTCGACAGTCATTCACAGCTCTGGCCTGGTCGCGTCATTCGTCGACATCCTCCTTACGGCGTATCCCCCCCCCTTTGCCTTCTGAGCATTTGTCAAGAAGCATGCTTGACAACATCCTCTGAAGTCGCTCGCCAATTCCACAAGCTTCCTCTGCTGCTTACGCGGAGAATCGACTCGCCCCTGCCTGACCCTTTGCTTCGCCACCGCCCCTTTACCGACCTTGAGGCAGCGAGTTGCCACTTCTGCACTGTCTTTCCGGCTCTCGCATCGGAAAGCCTCTTCTTCGTCTGGCGGCTGAGCTGACCGAGGTGAAAGCGGCTGTTGAGTCGATTCACTGCCCTACCTGCGCACGCCTCGGGAGACTTTGTCGCGGCCGGTTGCCCCCTTAGACGACGCTTCCTCGGTTTTCCAGACGGCTCGTCTACTCCCTCGGAAAGCTTCTGTCGAAAAACCTTTCCAGCCAAAGAGAAAAAAAATACAACCTGCGCAAGCTGGGATAGAAAGCTTTGAAAACTGGTCTGTCTGACACCCTTGGCCCATCGACGAGTGCCATCGGCCGCCGTCTCTGTCACTTGGTGCTCCTCGGGACCAGTCTTGAGTCGCTGCCGAAGTCCAGATTCCCGCCCTGGCGTATACGTCGGCAGCTTCGGGGCAACAGAAAGCGGTTCTGCAGGAGAATTCCCGGCGTCTCCTCAGAGCCTGTCGAGGCAACCTTGTGGCCTTTTTCCGCCGAGCCCCTTAAGTCTCATCAAGAGGATATCTTCTGCTAGAACGTCGCCAAAGTTCAATGTGCCGGTCCCACGGACTGGGGATACACCGGGGATCAGGTCTCGATGTCGCAAAGGGAGCTTGCGCCTCACGCTGGTTCTCGGCGGTCATCGGGATCCCCCTCCAATGACGAAGAGGGCCCGCCTCGTCAGTACGTCTTCCGGCTGGGCGGCAGCGATGCTCGCGGAGGGGCGGCCTCCGTGGGCCCTGCGGCGGGCCCTGGCCGGGCCCATCCTTTACCCGCCAGAGCTCTGGGGGTTCACAACATGCTGAACCCGTCCGAGCCGCAAAGCTCGCCGCCGGAAGGCCTCGACCCCTTGTCTTCCCGGCGCAGGGAGACCGAGTCCATGCTGGGTACTCCACCGGCTCGGACGTACGCCGCCGCTCGACCCTTCTTACCGATGTCCCATGCGACCGGCGGCAATAGTCTCACGCCGCTGAGGCGTCCATCGACGTCCGGTCGAGAAGTTCCCCCGGTTGCATATCCGTTTACGTCGAGCTTCAGGCCGCCCCGTGGCCCCGGCCCGTCTCAAGCCAATCCGCATCTCGAGGCGCTTGCATCCGCCTCGTCCCCCGCCCGACGTCCCCACGAGATGGAAGGTCCGGAAGAGACGCGGCCTCCCACCGGCCATCAACAGCCCCCGGCGCAGTCTCTTGCCGCGATGAACCTGATGGCGACGTCCCCGAGAGTGCCGGCTACAGGCCTGCACGGCCGGCCACAATCACTGCACATTCCTCGGCAGCTTCCGAACGTGGCGGTACCGAGCCGACCTCCTTCGGTCATGGGGGCAGAAGGCGATTGGGCCGAGGCGGTGCGTGGCTCAGATGGGCAAGAAGTATTAATGGCCCTACCTGGGACCGGCAAGCCAATTTATTGTCCGGTCGACTACTCGCAAGCGTCCAGAAAAGCTGACGAGAAACGACAGCGGAATGCCAAAGCGTCGACGAGGCATCGCAAGAAAAGGAAGCTGCAGCAAGAGGACAAGGACAGACAACTCCAGGAGCTCAAAGACGAAAGGCAAAACTTGCTGCAACAGGTCGAGGATCTTACGAAGCAGCGAGACTTTTATCGAGAGGAACGTAACCGGCTGAGAGAAGTTGTGACCCGGACGTCGGGCATCCATCAGCACGCGCAGGGGCCGGCCAGTCCTCCGGCACGAAGCGCGGACAGGAGCCCGGAACGGAACAGAGAGACGAGCGATCCGTCGTCGGCGGATCGGCCGGCGCGGCGGCAGAGGGCCGACGACTTGCCCGCGCCGGTTTTCGGGGCGCCGGGGGTCGGCGTGCCTCCGATAGCCCAGCTGGGCGGCGCTTCTGCCTACGGGGCGCCGCAGCGACCTTTATCGGCGGCGTCGTCTGGGAGCGGCGAGAGGCTGCCTCCTTTCAGGGCGATGGAGGCGCCACCGACGGGGCCCGGGCCGGGGCCGGGGCCGGCGCAGGAGCAGGATCCGAGGACGGGGCAGTGGCGGTTTCCGCAGCCGCGGTACTACGAAACGGGCTGGGCGACGGCGCCTCGGAGGCCGTATGACAGCCATGGTCCGAAGTGACACCATGTTGAGTCGCGGCAAGTCGATTTGCACACTTTACCTACTGAGGGCGTCGAGAGGGAGAAAAGTTGACGGTCGGGCGACCGATACGAACCACCTGTATCTATACTCGGGCGTTTCGAGACGGTCTTGGTTTGTGTTTCTTGTTCCCCTTTCTTTTTCGATTTACTGCTAGACTGTACAGCTGTGTTTTGCCTAGTACATTCCTTTTGTTGAGATTCGAAGGAAGAACGGATCCGAAACAAGAACGAGAGAGTCCAGAGCGGGAGGAGATACCCAAGACCATCACTTTGCAGGGGACAGACAGCTTTAAGGCGGGTGATTTATTTCAAGGGGGAGGGGAGGGGAGGGGGAAGGGTGAAAGGGGGCGAATTTTGGCGTTCTGCAGAGACGAACGCGACTTTCTGTTCAGGTGGGAGAGGAAGGGAAATAGCCCTTTCTTCTTTCTTCTTCATCTTTATCATCATCTTCTTCTTCATAGGCGAGGATACGTCCGAGCCTAAGGACCTACGGGTACGGATACCGTCATCTGTTTCTGAAAAACATCTATTCACATCTTTTCAGTCGACTAAGATATGTTTGAGGTATTTTGACGTGGGGTTCGCCGCCGGGGAATACTTGTTTCGTAACAGGCTTCAGCCGCACGCGCGGAGTTTTGAGCCGCATCCAGTCCGGCCTTTTGCATGTGCGGAGCATGTACAGACTACATGCGGACGTCGTGTGTGTGTGTGGACAACATTGCTGTCGGTTCCTGCACGCGATAGGATATCTATCTACATAGGTAGTTTAATCTCACTACCGTCGCTCTGGACTAAAGAAGACTACATACTTGTCTTATCAGCCGCGTTTTGACTTGAGTTGAAAATCTGTAGTTTATAAGGAGGAGTGAGCAGCTATATAGCCTATGACTATCAGATGGAGAGCGAGTTGGATGATAGTAGCTGGCGGGGCTAGTGGTTAGGGTAGTACGGATACTGGGGTGCGAACGGGCCGCTAAGCATACAGTGCTTACAGTGCCTGTCATACCCACAGGGTCCGCTGCCGCCTGCGAGCTCATGACTTGACAGCTCTTGTTTTAAGCTCATCTGCCTCTGCTATCGAGCCTAAAAAAGCGGAATGCAGGGACCCACACAGTAATTTCCATTACTCAGAGTACCACCCACCTTACCAAGATCAATCTGTCCCCCATTTTCTCCACCAACCAATCCATCCGTCCATTCATCCATCCTCGACATCTCTTCTATCTCCTCTCCTCTATCCTAGATCCTGTTCTTCTTCTTTCTGCGCGTCGCCTCTCGGCAAATGGCTCCGTCGCTCCCTTGCTCCAGTCTCAAGCTTGACTATCCGCTGTACGCGCTCGACTTCGACCCTGAGGATGCGGCTCGGTTGGTGGTCGGCGGCGGAGGCGGCGCCAGCCGTTCTGGCGTGGGAAACAAGATTGTGCGTCGTCTGAAGGGGATCCTCCTGTCATCCTCCGCGGACTATGACCATGACGGTGCTGACGAGCTGAAAGACGGTACTCGAGGCGCGCCAGGATGAGCTGCGTGTAGCGGCCGAGGCGGAGCTCTCGCGAGACGAAGACAGCGTCATGTCGTTGGCCGTCGGGCCGGGTCAAGGCCGAGGCAAGCCGACGCGCCTCTTTGCCGGCGTCAACTCTGACCTCACCAAGGGCGTCAACATGCACTTGCGGACTTTCGCTATACACCACGGCTCCAGCGCCAAGGTGGCCGAGTCGTCACGCACCGCCCTCTTCGCCAATCCGGACGCCAATACGTATCAGAGGCTACTGCGTGTGGCCGGACCCGTGGGCGCGGCAGCTTCGGCCATGGGAAAGGAGTCGCAGATCGCCGTCTTCGACACTACCGGCTCGCGGCCTAAGCCTCGGGGCCTGCTCGAGCTACCGGTCGATGCCGAGGACTTGGACGTGATACAGACGGCTGACAATGAGTGGCTGCTTGCCTTTTGCTACAAATATGAATTGCATGTCGTCGCCGTGACAGCCAAGCAGAACAGCGAGCCTAGACTCGTCTACACGGTGCCCGCGCCCGAAGATGGACGGCGGCCTGCCATTCGGGCCATCCGCTTCCTGACCCCGAACTTTCTCCTCGCCGTGTCTAATCTGCCGCAGCGGCGTGGCGTGCTCATTCAGGGTTTGCGAATTCCGGCGGCCGAGAGCGATACGATGGCGTCCGTTGCGGTGGCGGCACGCATATCGCGCAACGTGTCGGCCACGGCGCTGGCTGTGGCGAACCCGTCGCCGCCGCCGACGACGATGCCGTCCGGGACGCCTCTGGGTGACGCGCAGTTTGTCATTGCCGTTGCCGGAAACGACTCGTCCATCTTCCTGTATACGCTCGAGCACAGGGCTGCGTCGTCTCTGAACCTGCTCTCTGACCTCCTTCCGGTTTGCACGATAGCCGATGCCCATGAGGTGGGAGCCATCACTGGCCTTGCATTCTCGAGGCCGACGACGACGACGACGACGACGACGACGACGACGACGACGACGACGACGACGACGACCACTGCGGGCCGCATTAAGAAACCTCAGATTTATTTGGCGAGCATTTCTTTCCAGATGATCGTCGCGGTCCATGGCATCCCGCTGAGGGAGTACTTTGACGGTGATCAGCCGCGGCGGAATAGGGGTCCTCCGAGGAAGGGGCGTCAAGTCGTGGCGCTACGGGCTCGCAGGCCGTCTTCTAAACCACTTATTCTATTCTTCAGTCTGATGGTCCTGGTCATGGCCTTGGTGGGCCAGGGCGTCATGGAGCTATACGGCAGGTCTGAGCCACTGCTCTTCGGTAGCCGTTTTGCGCCTTCGTCGTGGCATGGGGCGCTGGCTTCTTCCTCTTCCTCCTCTCCCTCCTCGTCCTCCTCGTCCTCCTCGTCCTCCTCCTCCCCCTCTTCCTTTAAACAGGTGCCTTTTAACGACCTTCTCTCTCGGTCAAGGGCCAAGAAGATGATACTCATCGACGACGCGGCTGCGATCCGGGCGGATGTTCACGACGCGGCGGTCCACGGGCCGGCCAAGACGTGGGACGAGCTCGGGGCGGAGCAGAAACGCATCTGGCGTCGGAGGCTGGGCGAGGCCGGGGCCTGGACGCAGGGTATGGGGGAGAGCGTCTTTCGGGGTGTCCTGTTCGGTGAGATTGCCGGGGCGATTGGCCGGGCGGTGCAGGGGTAGCTTTCTGCCTGACGGTCGGTTGAGTTGGGCTTGGTAGGGGAGTTTGGAGGCGTTTGTGGGCTCAGAGGAGAGGATGATGCCGTTGACGGGATGGAGAAGCGGGCTTAGAAGCGGGCTTTACTCTCGGTGATATGAGGCTGGTCTGGATAGAAGGAGTAGTAGACGCCTCATTGTAAGCTGCATCGGCAAGGCGCGGGTAGGGAAAAGCAAAAGATCAAGCCAAGATCAAACAGGGAGGAGACGACCAGGCCATTTAGATGTTTCGCATCTATCAATCTGTACATTGGATTGATCTCGAGCTATCTAAACAACTGGCTACGGCCAACGGGCTGCGCATTCTCCCGGCACGTAGCGAGCAACGTCCATGGGCAGCGTCATCTTGACCTCGGGGCAGTAGTGCCAGATATGGTTTCTCAGCTCAGGGGTTCCCCAGAGGGGGCCGTGGAGCCAGACTCCGCCGCCGCCTATATGGTAACCCATCGGCTCGTAAAACCCGCGTCGCCAGTCATCCATACCCTGAAGAAGATCGTCATCGTCGTTGAGGATGGTGCCGTTGGCGAGGCGCGGAAGAACGAGACGGTCAACCGCAGCCGGTCCGGCGTGGATCTCACCGGAGAAGGCGAGCGAGACGGAGCCGTTGGCCATGACGCTTCCGGGTGCGTAGCGGAGACGCTCGGATAGCCAGACGTCTTCCGGGTCGGAGTTTGCGACGCGGTGCTGGCTGCGGAGGATGCGGCGGATGGGGGGCACGCGTCGGAGGGATAGGCCGCCGTTGCCGCCCCATTCCCCCGTCGGGTTCCAGGGGGCGCCTACCCAGTCGTACGGGAGGAAGTGATCAAGGCCAACCCTGCTACTGGCACATAGGACGGAATCGGTCTGGAAGATGAGAAGCCACTCCGCCGGGGCGACGGCCTCGTCATAAAGCCATGAAGAGGTCAAGAAGCGACTGATCATCTCCTCGCTAGCGACGCTCGTGTTATCCGGGATGGATGCCAGCTTCAGCTTCCCCTGCCGGACGCGTTGCCGCACAGCTGCCGAGGCGTTCATCTTGGATAGCGAGGCTTCCGATCCGAGGAAGAGGAAGAGCCAATCTGGGGGCACCACGGAGGTGAAGTGGAGGACGAGGGGGGCGAGGACGGGGAGGGGACGGTCTTCGATTAGGAGGGCGAGCTTGGACCTGTTGAAGGGTTGGTGTGAGGATGGGGAGGTCGTTGAAGTGAGGAGGAGGATGATGCTTGTTGCTGTTGTGAGGAGGAGGAGGGCGGCGCTGAGATGGTTAGAGACGGGCCTTGATGGGGAGGAAAGGGTTTGCTGGTAGCGGACCTTGAGGATAGAAGGCGGCTTCTTTGAGGGGACGTCATTCTCTGCTTGATGACTCTCGAGTCGGAGATGTGGTTCCTTGTAGGTTATGAGAGGTGATGAGGCTGTCTAGAGGTTGTCCTGGGTAACAGGGCAGGTGCCGTCTCGATATCGCTCCTGCTCTTTCTATCATTTCTTTGGACCTGAGTAAGCGGCATCGCTCTCTGAAGCACGACTTTTGATATTTTCAACAGGATCACCGTCTCTCTGTGCTCATCCTCGTCAATCGTCATGGCTCTTCTCGGTTCCGGTAGGGCTCTCATCTCCAGAACGCGGCTGTTGATACTCGGTTCGCTGGCCCTCACGTAAGTCGTTTATCCGCACCCCTTAGATTGGTATGTAGCTAGGTAGATGAACAGACTGACAGCTCGCTGACAACGCGACTATTCGTTCAAGCTGGTATCTTGCCTTTCTGGCGCCTCCCTACCAGCATGCGGTTCAGATCGAGGTCTCGTCACGGATCAGCGAAGCGCGGCGCAGATTAGTCGGGCCACTGACCGAGTTCAACGGGTCCAAGGTGGCACTCCTCATCGAGCCGCGTCCCTTGCCTCACCTCGTACCCCTGACGATGCACATGGTGGCCGTGGTACCGCCGGATTGGACCTTTGTCTTCATCGGCTCGCCGTGGAGCGTCTACAACGTCGGCCGCTCGCCGGCCGTCAGGCACCAGCAGGCCCTCGGCAAGATGACGCTCACGACGCTGCCTAAGCCCTGGGCGATGAAGACGCGCGAGGACGTCTACCGCCTACTGACTGACATGAGGTTCTACGACGAGTTCCTGCCGGGTGCGGAATGGGTGTTTAAGTATGAGCATGATTGCATCCTCTGCGCCAACTCTCCCTGGAGCCTCGACGACTGGCTTGATTGGAGCTGGGCCGGGGCCGCAAGGTACGTTGCTTTTTTTTTCTCTTTCTTTTCTTTTCTCTTTTCGCCTTTCCTGCTTTACCGAACTCCTGACGCGCGTTTTTGTGCGCAGGTCCGACAAGGATGAGTTTCCCGGGGCCGGGGGCCTGACGCTGAGGCGCGTTTCGGCCGTCCGGCGGGTTCTCGGCTTCCAGAGCCGGCTCAACGACTCGGAGCCGGAAGACGAGTGGTTCGGAAAGCGGCTGTCGGCGATGCCGGGAGAAAAGGTGGCAGCGGAGCCGCGGAGCCCCTTCGCGGTCAGGGACATCTTGACGGAGCGGCCGATGGGCTACCAGGTGCAGGCGGACGGGCCGAGGGTGGAGCCGGGCTTGTGGAAGAGGCGGGAAGTGAGGAGGAAGACGCTGGAGTATTGTCCGGAGCTGAGCATGTTGATGGACATGAAGCTGGAGAGGGAACGTTGTCCTGACGATGACATGGGCGGGGGGCGGACGGGCCAGGAGGTGTGGACGGCGGTGGAGCGGGTTGGCAAGCAGCAGCAGCCACGACAGGCGGCAGAAGGAGGTGGCGTTTGACTTTGCTTGCTCTTGTTGCTTGTTGGGCGTCACGGGCCCGGAGTGTCGGGATTGGGGCGTTGCTTTGTGACGATGGATGGGATTTTTTTTCTGACGTACGGATACTAGGTAGATAGGTTTGTAGAGGGTGGGCTTGGGAGGGCGGCTAATAGTAAGAGGCGTGAAGTTTCCTATTTGTTCTTCTTGTTCTCCTCTATAATGGCTTGTTTGTGTATTCTGTTTGCTTTATGAGGTAGGTAGGTAGAGATGCGTCAGTTAGTAGAGTGCGTCGTCAACTGTCGTCTTTTTAAGCGAAGGCGAATGAATACTCGTACACACACAACTCACATACATACATACATATGTATAGGTAGGCATGTACGTATGAATCTACTAATGGAGGTCGGTAAGAGGATGCATATGTATGCGTCTTTTTGGCGCGGGCGTTTCGCCGAGAGGAGGGGAGGGGATGGGGGGAGGTTGCAGATGAAGAGGGGGGGGGGGGGGGGGACCGACTATCGCTAAGGAGGACTCTTGATCATCGTATTCGTTTGTTGAAGGCGTCTCTTCTTCTTCTTCTGTATCTGTCTCTGTCTTGTGCATGTCAAGGGCAGTATCCATAAAGACAGAAAGGAAGAAAGGAAGGAAAAGGGGGATACGAGCGCTGATGGGTGGCACAGCATATATGATTTTTTTTTTTGTTATACACTCACTCACTCACTCACTCTCAGAACGCACGCACTCGTACATACAATGCTAGCCAGCTCTCCTGCAGTGAGTGGTGTCTGTGTCTGTGTCTGTGGGTGTGGAAGTGGAAGTGGAAGTGGGTTGGGTCTGTGTGTTGTTGGACCCTGGCACTAACGGGCACGAGGAAGATTTGGGGGAGGGGAGGGAGGGGGGAAAACGAAGCAAGGAGGTAAAAGGTGGTGATGGGAACTGTCAGTGTCAGAATATAGAAGTATCCGTACATACAAAGTGAGATGAGGGGAGCTACGGATACATCTAGGGGAAAAAAAAAAGAAACGAAGTATAGTGGAAAAGAAAAAAGAAAAGAAAAAGAAGGAAGGAAAGAAGGAAGGAAATTCTCTTCTTATAAGGGGAAAAACGGGGGGGGGGGGGGGGACTTGTGGATGAGAGCCTTATTAGAGGGGATGGATGGGTTGTAGATTTCTTCTGCGTTTTGTCTCCGGTATGTGCCGGAGGTGGGAGGTGGGACTGATCTGCAGAGAGGGTTTGAGAGGCTTTATTATAGGAAGAGGAGGAGGAGGAGGCTTTTTATTCCATTAGTTGGGCGATGGATGGATGGTAGAGGATGCGTGCATCGTTGGTTAACTTGTTTTTTTTTCTTTTCCGCCCCGAGTTCGCCGATGTGTGTGACGTGTACATACATACGGATAAGTCAAGCAGAAGTGCTGTTTTTAGATGAATGATGCTGTATTGGCGTTATATCTCGGTGTGGGACGGATATACATATAACGAGTATCGTATGTATGTAGGTTTCATGATATAGATATAGTAGTACATATATGTACTAGATGTCCTAGTAGGAGTAGGTAGTATCTAGATGGATAGGATGGGATGATGGATGGATGGATGGATGGATGGATGGATGGGCTCAAGCCCACGTGGCCGGCGGTTCGTTCCCACGTCTGCTGCTGCCGCTGTTTGCCTGCCTGCCAGCCAGTGGTCCCCGTCCTCCCTTGTTCCTGTTGCTTTTGGGACTGCCGCTACGGATACTACTATCCGTACCTAGTAGGTAGGGGACGGGTTAAGGTGGACGGACGACGCAGCAGCACGCTAGTAGACAAGGAACGGGAACAGGATCAGATTCAGGGCTATCGAAGATCGGCGGCATATGTATCCGTACTTGTGCACTTCTTACACGTGCGTTTTATAGAAGGCACATGCACAGCAAAAATGGACAGATAGGATGGGGTTGAGCAGCTGGTGTATATGTATATATATCCGTACTATGTGAGAGAAAAAAAAGAGCTGGATTGTAGCATCCGTACCTAGGTACAGACAAACAATCATTATACAGGGCTACAGCCTACAACAAAGACTACGGGTCCTCTTTTTCCCTCCTTTGCTCGCGCCGTGCCTAGCAGAGGCTGCTTCTAGAGGTGCCAGGTGCCAGGTGGTGGTGGTGTTCACATGCATGAAGAAGACCCATACATGGACGTACATATGTACGGGACTGTAGGTACTCCGTACTTTTCCTGTCAACCAACCCCCCCTCCCCCCCTTTCCCCTACCAGGCTCTCAAACCCACACACCTCATCCGTCCATCCCTGTTCCGAATGACCCCTCGCTTGGGAACGACGGTGTGGAATACCTAGGTAGGCGAGCGAGGCGAGCAGGGATGATGACTACGTAAGATGTCAGAAGTCATGGGGGTTTCGAATCAAGAGAGAGAAATATATAAAAAAAGGGGAGCCATAGTGGTAGTAGAATAGAGAGAGCGAGAGAGAGAGAGAGCGAGAGAGAGAGAGAGAATGAGAGAGAGAGAGTGAGAGGAGAAGTGGCGTGGCGAAATTCATCAGGCTTCCATCAAACAACTTACCCGCCTGCATGCGACATGTGGCAGAGAGCCATTCTTCTTCTGTGTAGACACCGGGACGCAACACAGCGAACAACTTGCCAGGCAGAGGCAGAAGCAGAGGCAGAGGCAACGCGAGATACGAGAGCCCGCTTACTCTATCTTGATTCTTGAAGTACATATCCGTACATACATATGTCGGAATTGCCGATCCAATCCGAGGGGGGAGGAAAAGGAAGGGAAAAAAAAGGGAATAGCAACCGCCGAAAGACTTTTCTATCATTATTTTTTCCATCATCTTACTTGCAGATTGCTCGTGAATTATTTTTCTATCTCGTCATGATTGACTTGAGAAAAAAAGGGTCTTGGAACTGGAGGGGGGCAAAGACATGAGTGAGTGAGCGAGTGAGTGATTGACTGATGATGTGCGCAAACCCGGGGCGACAGGGGAGGAGAGATATGACAGATGTATGTACGGATATGTATGTATGTACGGATATCCGTACGGACAAATTGAAGGGACAAGAAGACCCCTTCCGAGGCGGCGGTTCCTCTAGCTCCCCTGTTCCCTGGCTCGGCTCCGGTCTTTCTACCGGCTGCTGCTGCTGCTGATGCTGCTTCTTTCTTTCTTTCTTTTTTCCCTTCTTCTTCTCCTGGGTTATAATAAAGAATGGTCTTCTGTCTCTGACGAGGGTCTCTCTCTCTCTCGCTCTCTACCCACCATCTCTCCAGTCTCCATCTACCCGTCCCATGTGTGTGGGGAGGGAGGGGAGGGGAGGGGAGGGGGGGCCGGGGACGGGGTGCGGTGGCGGCGCTACTTTTATTCCAGTGCTACTACTAGTGTTCAGAAGAACGACGGTGATATCAGACTTCATATTTCCCTATGAGCATTGTATGTATGTATGTATGATTTGTATCTATGTATGTGTGTGAATAAACGCTGCCCGCCTTGGCGTAACCCGCGATGGAAAACAAGTAGACACTCGACATTTCTTCTTGGTTCTTCTTCCTTATAATTTTGGACAGCGCTTGTTCTGACTGATTTTTGTCTTCGAGCTTCGGCGGGGCGGAGAGCGGTGTTTCAGCTAACCGCTTATATGAGGTACCTGGGCGGTACTTGGTATTTTCGCTACGGATACAGGCTGCAGGCTGCAGGCTGAAGGTATAGCTTTTTTTTTTTGTAGAGGTACGGACGGAGCTGGTGCGGCAGCCATATCAGTCCCCTTCCCTCCCCCCCCCCGCCTTATCCCCTTCGTCCAGGGCTTCTTTGTAGTTAGTAGGTAGGTAGGCGGAAGGCATAGCGACGAGAAGAAAGATGGGTGTAAGAATTAGGTACTATGCCCACATCAACAGCTTGGAATTGTGTAAAAGAAACGGTAAAAAGGAAGAGGGGGGAAATAGTATGTACATATATGGCGACGGTTGGGTTAGGAGGACGGTTTTTCAATATAATAATCATCTAATATCCGTAGACGAGGGAGGGACAAGGACATGTGAGAAAAAAGGAAGTGAAAGAGAGAAAAGAAAGAAAGGAAAGGAAGAAAAGAAAACCAAAAATTTAAGCTTCCCTTCGACGACATGTATCGTCTACTCCTTGGCTTCGGCCAAACCACTCAGAGCAAGACGGCTCAGGGCCCTGAAACCCGACTGCTCTGTATCGTAGCCAGGTACGAGGAGGTGCGACTTGCGGTGCGTAATACCGGCCATGGTATTTCGTCGCTGTGTTTGTATCCGTACCCGTTTGACGTTTTTCTATTTCTTTCATAATACGCCGATAGGATTGATTATGTAGACGTCTGCTGTCATCTCGCTCGGTTGCCTTTTTTTTGTTTGACGCGTAAGGTTGTTTTTTTCTTTCTCTTTCCTCTCCCCTTCTTTACTTCCTTCGCTCGGTGAGAGGGAATCTGAGGATTAAGGGCTCAAGGCATAGGTAACGAATGAGGGTGTGTGTTGTATCACGGAGAATGATGAGGTGCTCTGCTCTACGGATACAGGCTACAGCGATGCTTTTAGGGCTACGGCTACAGTACATACATATGTACATACTGCTACTGGTATCCGTAGAAGGTGCCTAGCGTATGTACAGGGCTTCATCCCACTCCAAAGTGAACTTCCGCCCCCGCCCCGCCGCCCCTTCGCGGGTTTTTTGGCGTGTGAGTGCCAGAGTGGTACCCCGAATGTACATACCCCCCGATAGGAGGTACCTTTACCTCTCCTCTCTCACCTCCTCTCACCTCCTCCTCCTCCTCTCCGGCACCCCGTGCCTTGCCTGAGGGTCAAGTCCGACTTCTGTTTCGACTGATAGGGTTTTTTTTATTTTCTTTCCCGGACGTTTACTATCTGTCTTCGTCTCTTTTTTTTTATTTCACTACTAGGAAGGTAGGTAGGTAGGTAGGTAGGTACTCTCTTGGTTTCGTCACATGGCGTCTCTTCGTTTTCCTTCATGATTGACGACAAAGTCGCCAAGCAAAAGAAGAGTGAGAAAAAGGAAAAAAAAAATACCCCGGTCGGTACATTCTTTGTGCCCACCTTCACAAGGAGAGAGACAAGGAGAGAGAGTGAGAGAAAGTCTGCTCGTCCAGGTACCCGCCCAAGGTACCTCCCTCTTCTCCCTCTCTCTCTCTCTGTCTCCCCTCCCCTCCCCTCCCCTCTCTCTCTGTCTCTCTCTCTTCTCTCTCTCTCTCTCTCTCTCTATCCCCCAGCCCGTCCCACCCAACACACCACCTGCTCACTCCTCATCCCGTCGCCTTTTGCGCCCGCACCCGCTTTGCACCCTCCTACTCCTACTCCTCCTCCTCCTCCTCCTCCTCCTTCTCCTCCTCCCCACCCTTTCTCTCCTCCAGAAACCCGCTCTTCTCTTCTCTTCGCATCCTCTCCTCTTTCTACTCGCATATCGCGGCATCGCCTCCGAGAGCTTCCTTTTTTTTTTTTTCCTTTCCCCGGCCTACTCTCCCTCTTTCTTCTCTGTCTCGCCTTGGCCGCTCCGCCTCCCTCCCTCCCTCTCTATTCTCTCTCTCTCTCTCTCTCTCTCTCTTCCTCCCTCCTCTCTCCTCTCTCCTCTTCCACCATCCCCGGCCATCACCGCCTGTGCCCCAACCTCAAGTCCCGGCCCTCGACGACCGCCCTTCCCCGCTACCCAACGGCGGATGTTGACGCACATCACGACGTGCGCGACGATCCCTGCTTCCGACGACCTGGGTCTGCTCTCGTATGCTGTCCATGTCAACGGCTCGGGCCTTGATCGTCGTCGCCTCGAGTCTCCCCTCTCGTCGAAGCCTCCCTCAACAATAGCGGTCCCCTCCCGACAATAGCGAGCCGATTTCCGCTATTGACTTCGACTAGCCACATAATTTCCCGCCGCCATCTGTCGATTTCTCTGCTGCATAAAAAAGAAAGCCAAAAGTCGACGCACTTACGACTCATCACAATCAACGAAGCCTCTCATCTTGCATCAACTTTGTTTGAGGCCGGCTCCACATGGACTATATCTGGCCTGGCTGCAAATTCTGTTGAAAACACATACATATATACATATTCGTCACTTTTCCTGGGCAATCACCTCGTCATCGCCGGGAACAAGTATTCATCCACGGCTTCATGCCCACTCGTTAATCTCTTTCTTTCCCCCTTCTTACCCTCATCAATCATCGCGACCAACGTCAACATCCACCCCATCGTCTCTTTCACGCTTTCGGGGCCATGGCCGCCAACATGCCGCACATGGCCGGCGTCGGCCAGATGATGCCCCAGCAGATGAGAAAGTCTGCAAATACCGCCTTGCAACAAATCGTTTACCAGAAAATACTGTCGAGCAACCCGCCTCCCAACCCGATGGCATGGCACGCTGGCGCGGCGGTGCAGGACCGCATGGGCAAGACCTTGGACCTGTACGTTGATTTTCCACCTTTTGTTTCACCACCCTTGCTCCCTTCAGTTCGATGGTGCCAGTTGTTTTCCTTTACGCCTCTCCTCCTTCCTCATCTTTGTCCTCACTTCTTTTTCTTGTTCCTTTTCTTTTCCATTCGTCTGCTTCTGTTCCAAGAAAAACAAAACTTCGACAAAATGGTGGGAGTGGCTGCTGACCCGAACGCCTAGTATCACAAACATGACCTTGGCCGCAAATGGCAACATCGACCACCAAAAAGCAGCGGACTTTGCCTGCGTCTTTGAGCGCGATGTCTTTAATAAGTCGTCGAGCAAGGTGAGAAATCGCACCGTCCACTTTGAAATCACATGGAATGCTGACCCCCGCCCCCCTTTGTAGGAAAACTACGACACGATGATGACGGGCAAGATCGCCGACTTTTTCAAGAAGCGGCAGGCCAACGAGGCCGGCTTACAGAACACGCTCAACGCCAATGCACAAACGCAGGCTCAGGCCCAGGCCATGATGAACATGCAGGCGCAGATGGGCCGGGGGATGGGCCAAGCTCCACCGCAAGGCTTTCAGCACCTTCAACACCAGATGCAGCCATCACAGTCCCCTCAGCAGGCGCAACAACAGCAGGCGCAACAGCAGCAGCAGCAGCAGCAGCAGCAGCAGCAGCAACAGCAGCAGCAACAGCAACAACAGCAACAGGCCATGGGCATGGGCATGGGAGGATCCATGGGCGGCATGGGAGGACCCATGGGCGGCATGGCCATGGGCGGCATGGCCATGCAAGCCGGCCGCGGCGCCATGCCTCCCGGCCAGCAGCAGAATATGGGCATGGTTGGCGCCATGAACCGGCCACCGCAGCAGATCGCAAATGACATGTCGAGGCTCGCCCACGCCGACAGGGTCACCGTCACCGATCTCGCAACAAGGCTGGCGGCCCAGACCAACGACCAGCAAAAGGCCAATCTTCGCGCTTCGGTGATGCAGCGGCTGTCACCCCAACAGCTCAACGAACTCCAGTCACAAGGCAAAGATCCCTTGTCGTGGTACTTTCACTCACATGCCTTCCAAATGCTCAAGAACAATGCCATGGCTCGCATGCAGCAGCAGCAGCAGCAGCAACAACAACAACAACAATCGCAGCAGCAGCAGCAGCCGCAGCAGCCGCAACAACAGCAACAACAACAACCGCAGTCGCAGCAGCAACAACCGTTACAGCAGCAGCAGCAGCAGCAACCGCAGCAGCAGCAGCAGCAACCGCAGCAGCAGCAGCAGCAGCAGCAGCACGGTGCTGCGCAGGGTCAGCCCGCCATGATGCAGCCGCAACATAGCCAGCAATCGCTCCAGCAGCGTCCGAACATGATGAACACCGGGCCGCCGTCCGACTATTCTCAGTTCACGCCCAACATGGAGAGCATCAAAGACCAGCAGATGAGCGGCCTAATGGCCCAGCAGCGCGGTCAGGTGGTTGTTCCGGCCAGCGGCGGAGCTGCTCGCAACGCCACGCCCCAGCCCGGAAACCAGGCCATGGTTGGCCAACAGGCACCCAACCAGACGCCTCGCCAGCCTCAACCGCAACAGCCTCCGCAGCAGATGCAACAGCAGCAGCAGGCACCGCAACAGCAGCATCAGGCACCGCAACAGCAACAACAGCAACCGCAGCAGCAGACGCCCCAGCCGCCGCAACCGCCGCAGACGCCTCAAGACGCGAACCTGCAGCACATGAAGATGAATCAGGCGCAGCAATCTCACCAGATGAAGCAGATGCCGGGCCAGAACGCCATGGGGGGCGGCATCCCGCCCTCACAGAGCCCCGCAATGAACACCCTCAACACTCCCGTGTCCCGCCCGCCGAGCAGCATGGGTGGCATGGGCGGCCCTGGCAGCATGGGACAGGGCGCGGTTCAATTCGGAGACCAGCGCTTCAACCAAGGCATCCAACGTCCCAACAACCCGGTCTTTGCCGCCATGCTCGCCAGCGTGAACCCGGACCAGAGGCAGTCTCTGCTCAATCTACCGCCCGACAGGCTCAACGACATCGTGCGGAAGTGGTCGAGCCAGAGGCAGGATCAGATGGCCATGGGCGCCGGCCAGATGAACCCGAACAGGCCCCAGGGTCAGTTCGGGGGCCAAATGGGCATGGCCGGCGGCCAGGGGATGCAGCAGCCTGGCGGACCCGCGGCCGGCAATCAACAACGGCAGATGCAGATGCCCCGGGTGCCCATGCAGAATGCCCAGGCTCAGATGATCATGGACCAGCTGGACCTCCCACCTCAAGTCCTCAACCAGATGCAGCTACCTGCCGAGGTCAAGAAGTGGAGGGACCTGAAGATGTGGTTGAGCAGGGAAAACAGCGTTCCGGCCAGCCTTCGAAGCCAGCTCGCAGCCACACAGACGAGGCAGTTCCAGATGTTTATGGCGAAGCGCACCGCAGCAGCCCAGAATCAGGGCATCAACGCCAATGTCGTGCCCGGCCAGATGCCGAATCAACCCATCGGCATGAATCGTAACGTGACGAATTTCCCTCCTCAAGTGCTGCAAGTAACGCCTCAGGAAATCATGCTTGTTCGCACGCAGAGGCCTCACCTGGCCAACATGTCGGACGAACAGCTGCGGAACACACTGCTGCAGATGAAGAAGCAGTCGTGGCTGCAGCAGCAAGCGCAACAGCAGCAGCAACAGCAACAGCAACAGCACCTACAACAGAGCCCTCAGCAGCAGCAGTTGTTGCAGCAGCAACAACAACAGCAGCAGCAGCAGCAGCAGCAGCAGCATCAGCAGCATCAGCAATTGCTTCAACAACAGCAGCTAAGAGCGCAGCACGTCCAGGCTCAGGTTCAGGCCCAAGCACAGACAGTTCAGCACAATGCTCAGAATCCAGTGCCGGGCAGTATGCAGAACCCGATCCAGATGCAATCAACGCCGCAGCCGCAGCATCAGCCGCCGCCGCTACCGCCACCACCGCAACAGCAGCAGCAGCAAACTCGCACACCTCAGCCACAGTCACAGACGACGCCGGGCACCATGGGACAAAGCGCAGTCATGCAGGCCAGCACCGCCAAGCAGCAGCAGCAGCTGCTGCTGCAGCAGCAACAGGCGAACGTTCCACCGGCTCGCACCAACAACAACCAGCCGCCCAAGTCGCTCAAGCGGCCCAGTCCGGAAGAAGCGGCGGATAACGACACAACGCAACCCCGACCTTCAACGCAATCCGGCCAGCAGCAGCAGCAGCAGCAGCAGCAGCAGCAGGCGCCCAGGGCGCAAGCGTCGCTGCTCACGCCGCAGCAGGTGGCGTCGCTCAACCCCGAAGCGAAGCTCAAGTACGAACAGTACTTCAAGTCGCAGATGGCCGGCCAAGGACAGCAGCAGACGGCGACACTGATGCAGCAGGCGGCCAGCAACGAAGCCCTCGGCCGTCTGAGACAGTTCAGCCAAGAGGAGCAACGCAAGTTTTCGTGCGAGTTCATGCCAGACATAGTCATGAGCCAGCAGGAACACAACGATACGGCGGTCAAGCTCCAGCGTATCGCGAACGACATGACTAAGGTCGGTCGCGGCCTGACGAAGTGGTACTCCATCACGCGCGACGACGAGCGGGCCAAGATGTTTTTCCGAACGGTAAGCGCTCACGGACAGGAGAGAAGCGGGTCGGCCACTGACATGCCTTCACAGAGACTGCGCATCATGAGGCAATTTTCCGACGGCGAACCCATGCAGGCGCTGAAGGGCAAGTTTAGCATCCGCGCGTCGGAGATTGATCAAACGCGCGGCATGCTGGAGAGCATGGCTAAGGACCTTGCTGCCAGCATGATGAAGAGCGGGATGAAGAGGCAGAACCGGGAGGCCCAGCAACAGGGCCAACCGGTACCCCTGAACGCCGCCAACCTGGAGAAGAACTCGCAGGCGCTGAACAAGATCAACCAGCAGCAGAAGCCGTCTTCCAAGGCGGACCAGGTGCCGTCGGCACCGACGGCGACGCAGCCGCCCTTCTCCTTTGGCGCCTCGTCGCCTCACGGCAACCCGAGCTACATGGGCAAGCAGAAGGACCTGAATCTGCAGATACCGCCTTCGCGCAAGAAGCAGAAGATCGCGGGACAGCCATCGGGGCAGGCGATGCAGGGCGTGACGCCGTCGCCCAAGATGGGCAAGATGGGGTCTCCTGACGTGCGGCGGGCAGCTACGGCGACGGCATCGGCGACGGCGACGGCGTCGGCGTCGGCCGTCCTCGAGGCTCCGAAGCCCGTCTTCCTGTGCAGAGAGGGGGACTGTGTCCTGATACCACCGACCTTCTCGACCGAGCAGGCGCTGCAACATCACGTGGACGAGGAACACGTCAAGCCGAGGGAGGACCCGATCAAGTTTGTGCGAGAGCACCTGGCGGCGGCCCTAGGGCTGGAACCGGACGGGAGCTTGCGGACGTCGCCCAAGCCGGCCGAGGCGATGAGCATTTCGGCGTCGAAGCAGGGCTATCCGACGCCGGGCAACGCGGCCAACACGCCGGCATCGCAGGACATGAAGCGTGGCAACAGCACCATGGGCCGGACGCTGCAGGATGGCAAGGCGGCGGCGGCGGCGGCGGCGGCGGCGGCCAAGTCTGACGCGGCGGCGGCATCAGCAGGAGCAGCCAAGGCGGGCGGCGATCGGAAGACGGGCGAGGGGCCGGCACGCAACAGCCCGTGGGCGCACTGCACCATCGACCCCATGTCCTTCATCGCGCATCTGGGCTGGGAGGAGGGCATCGGGCTGCCCAACATCGTCAGCGAGGTCAACATGTTCTACCGGTCGATGACGCCCAAGGACACGCCCGAGTCGAGCAAGGACAGCGGTTCTTCGGAGCCCAACAGCGACGTTTCGGAGGGGGCGGCGCTCGACATTGAGGTGTACTGGCGCAACTACGAGAACTTTGACTCGGACCTGCTGATGGGCTTGGGGAGGACGAACCTGGACGGCACGAGCGTGGACGGCAAGGACGAGTCGCTGGATGTGAGGGTTCTGATGGAGCCGTCACCGTTTCTGCCGACGAAGGAATGGGACGCGGAGATTGACTACACGCAGCCGTTTGTGCTGGATCCTCGGTATTACAGCATGGGGATCTACTGAGGTCTTCTTTTTTTTTTCTTTCTTTCTTTCTTTTACTTATTTCACTCGGTTTGCTATATATGACGGAAAGGGGGTTTTGTGTGTAAAAGGGGGGGGGGGGATTTCACAAAAGCGTTTACTTTAGCGTTTTGATGATGCTTTGTTTTTGTTTTTTTTCCTTCTCCTAATTCTACCGAGAGTGAGGAGTGAGATTCTCGGTTTTGCAACTGGCTTTTGTTACTATTTCTCCTGGTTTGTTTTTTTGAGCTGCCAGGATATACCCCGAGTTTATGACGCGACGCAGTCACTTCGACAGAAGGCAGGATCGAGTGGCAGCAGTTATGGAGGTAGCTACGCTGCTTTCTCAGGACGGCGAAGTGATGAATAGAGGAATAATGACGAGGGCTGTTCCGTATACTTGCTTGTGTTTCAATCTGTTAGGCGTACCCGTAGGTCCTAGGCTCGTGTAGAGAACAAGACATTTTTGACGGCTGGCTGTTTCGACTCTATAATTAATTGTATATATGTATGGATTGTCGGGATATGCGCCTTGATAGACTTGTTGTTGTTGCAGGTTTGTTTGTTGTATCCGTACCAGGTACGGATACTAGGTAGAAGGAATAGCCGACGAATACGCGTGAGGTGGGGAACAAGAACGCGCTGCTGGCTTCGGTCCCGGGTGGGGGTGGGATGGGTCTGATGTGGGGATGTGGGATATGGGGGGGGAGAATACGCGGGAAGAAAGGCGGGGCCCGCTTGCGACGCGCTGCCGATTCTTGTCCGAGATATGAATGCATGTACATACATATGTACCTATGTATGGAATAAGAAGCTAACTAACCTACTACTGTACAAATGGTAGTAGGGTGTGTTTTTTTTTATCTTGCCATTGTTGTTTTCTGACTTGACGCCGTCTCTTCTTCTTCTTCTCCTTCTTCGTCCTTCTCTTCCTCTTCTTCACTATCCTTGTCGTGCTTATTCCTTCCTTCTTCGCTTTCTTATCTGCTTTCGCGTCTCTTTTTTTGCTATCTTCCTCACGCGTGTCGCGGGGGCCGGGGGGGGCATCGTCCATCTGTGGTTGCGGTTACGGCCGAAGAATTGGAGATGGAGTCTTGTCTTCGGCGGACGTTGGAGGGGAATCGAGACGGGGGGGGTCGAGACGCGGGTTTCGCCGCCGTCGATACGAGGACGTCTCCGACGACGCGACGGAAAGGTTCTACCGATACGATGACTTCTCCGACGCGACGACAGGCTGTTTCGTCTCAGTCGTCTCCCTCGCGACAAAGGGCGATAAAGGATAGCTCGAGATCGGATGCGGGACGGACGATGAAGGATGTGACGACTGCGACTTTGACGTCTCCTGCGAAGTTGACGGGACGGTCTGCGCTGGCGTCGCTGGACGTGAACGTGCGAGGTTCGAAGCGGGCGTTCACGTCGGAGGATTCGAAAGGGAAGAAGAGTACCAAGAGGATGAAGCTCGACGAAGAAGAAGAAGAAGACGACTACGATGATGAAGATGAGGATGAAGACGATGACGAGAACGAAAACGAAGATGGAGAAGACGATATGGAGAGGAAAAGGGGAAAAGTTGGTCGGATGAGTGACGACGGGGGTGACTCGTCATCGTCGTCGTCGTCTAGCCCCGAGGCGAGCTCCGTCTTTGACACTTCTGTCGCGGACGCTTCGTGGGCTACGGCTGCTACGCATGAGGTTGAGGCTGCGACTGAGGCTGTTCCCCGACGGCGGTTGACGAGGGAGCAGATGAGAGAGGTGAGACACCCTTTTTTTTTTTGTTTCTTCATCCCCTTCTTTAACTTGAAGGTCTGGTTGGTATAAAGGGAAGAGAAGAAGCTGACTGAGGAATTTTGTGGGATGATGCAGAAGGTTGAGGTTCTGAGGCTTAGGCTTGGCCTTGCTAGCTACAAGGTCCGGACGGGGCAGACGGGGCTTGCGCTTGCTGATTTGCAGGCGAGGCCTTTGAGGAGGGGAGGGTTGGGAGGGGGAGGGACTGGAGTTGTGTAGGTGGTTTTTTTTTTTTCTTCTCTTCATGAGTGGGTGAAGTGGTGATGGAGGGGTGAATACATATATCATGTGGGCGATGTGGCTGACGCAAAGGCATACGAGTGAATGTGATGGATGGAAATGAAGATGGGGGACGGAGTACGGATAAGGAGGACGGGCGATAGAGACGGGCTGCGTGTGGGATATATTATACCTATACCTGTAACGATTTCTTGTTGTCTCTTCTTTTGGCGGTGTCAGTCGGGCTTTTATCGTGAGTGAAGGTGATGATTTGATGAGCCTCCAGACTGTTTATCCCTAAGGACCTACGGGTACTGCCTATGTATGACATGGCGTGAGAGGATGCTCGCGATGTTGGTTGGACCTTTGACACACGCCGTCGTCGACGCGGGACGAAGCAGCAGAAACTATCCGTACTAACCCCTAAGAACCCTGGCTGGCTGAGCCCGATTCAGTAAGATTACCGCGCTGCAGGTCTCTCTCTCTCTCTCTTCGCTCCCGTCCCCCTTTTGTCTCCCCTCCTTTCTGTGTGAGGCTGTTCGACGGGCCCTTGCATCAGCCATCCACGCCACCGGGTGATTTATCAGTATCCATAGCCTCCGTATCCGTAGAAGAATTCTGAGGTAACATGGTTATTTCACATATCAGCCGCAGCGGCGCGAAAGAACGCCATGGCGAATGATACTGAACACTCATTGGCTACGAAGGTTTGGGGGTCAGTAATCTGCAACACGCATGCATGTGTTTTATTCCCGTCCTGATTTCTGCTGTTCCCATAAGATTGTACGCGATGATGGCCTTTTTACAACTGTTTTGTTCTCATCTCCTCTCGTCTTTTGTCAACTCGCTTCTTTTCCCAACGTGCTTCCATCCCTCAGCTATCTCTCGAAAATATGTGAAGAGAAGATTATATAGAAAAAAAAAATTTCACAAATGATCTCCGTGGGAAAGAAGAATTCACATTTAAGCGAGGATGACGGCCATGACGCCGAAGATGGCGGCAAGGGCGGGCATCGTCAGCGAGGAGGCGCCGGCGGTGACGGGGGGCTTCTCCGCGCCGGGCTGGCCGGGGAGACTGAATGACATATTTGTTAGGCTTCACGTTCAATCGCTACCGAGAAGGGAAAAGGAGAAGAAGAAAACTCACGGGACGGTGCCGTTGCTGCCGCTCTGGCCGGGGGGGTAGTTGCCGGGCTGGGCCGGAGGGTAGTTACCGCCCTGGGTGGGAGGGTAGACGGGAGGGGAAGCCATGGGGGGGACCATGGTGGGAACGGAGCCGGTACCGATGGGGGCTTGCGTCTCGGCGCCGCAGGGGACCTGGACGGTGGCGTACTCGACAGTGGTGAGAACCGTGGTGTAGCTCTTGGTCATGGCCGAGACGGAGCTGCTGGGGCAGGCGACGGCGGGCTGGGAGACCTCCTGGCTGGGCTGTTGAGGGTAACCCTCGCCGCCGCCGGGCTGCTGGGGAACGGTGGACTCGCTGGCCTGGGGCGCGATGCTGCTGATCATGATGGGAACAGTCTGGACCGAAGGCGTGTTGTAGGCGTTGCTGGGAACAGGAACCTCGGCAGACGACTCGGCGGGGCAGGGATATCCACCGCAGGGACCGGACGGGACGGAGCTGACGGGGGCAGAAGACTCGGGGGACTCGGGGGCAGAGCTGACCGGGACCGGAGGGTACACGGGGGGAGCGGGCATCGAGTTACCCGGAGCCTCTGAGGACTCGGGACCGGGGACGGGGACGGAGCTGGCCGGGCCGGGGTAAACGGGCGCGGGAGGAGGGGCCGAGTAACCGGGAGCGGAGGGGGGAGCCGAGTAGCCGGGAGCCGGGGTACCGGGGGCGTTGGGGACGACGGGGCAGACCGTGGTGGAGACGGCGATGGTCTCGGTAGACATGACGGTGCTGTGAGCCGGGCAGTTGGTGACGGTGGGACCGCAAGAGGTGATGGTATGGACCTTGGTAGCGTAAACGGTCGAGGTCGTCATGGGGACGGCCTCGATGCTGGTCACGACGGCGCTGGTCATCGACCTGACAGGGCAGTTGGTGACGGAGTCAGGGCAGGCGGTGACGGTCACCAGGTTAGTGGTGTACGCCGTCGAGATCTGGTCCGCCACCTGGCTCGTAGCCGGGGACATCTGCGGAACCTGCGAAGGGCCCTGAGCAGCGGGGGGGACGACTCCTCCTCCGACGCCGCTGCTGCCGCCGCCCTGGGAGGGGGAGGAGGACACCTGGGGGGACACCTTGTTCGACACCTGGGGGAGGGGATAGTCCGTAGCCAGGGCCGAGCCGGCCATTGCGGCGACGGTAGAGAAACGCATCTTGTCTGTTTGTAGGTTTGTAGTTTTTCTCTTGGAAGAAAGTATGTAGAGAAAGATGGGGATATGGAATTAATCAGATTAAGGAGTGACTTTGTGTAGGAATGAGAAAGAGAAAAAGGAATGGACGACCGGTATGGGTAAGAGGTCAAGATATAGTGACAGATGAAGGGGGAGGAGAGGATGAAAGAAGAGCGAGTGAAAGGGGAAGAAAACAAGTATTTTCGACAGAGAAGAAAGAGAGGAAAGGGGAAGAAGAAGAAGAAGAAGACGGGGGGGGGGAAGAGAGATGGAATAAATACGCGAGGTGGAAGAGAATCTCCTTTTTTTTTTCTTTCTTTGCTTCGCGTCTATCCGTATCCTGGTCTTGAACCTGACCTATCCTGACCTTTCCCAGGGGGGGGGGGGCGTGTGTGTGAGTGAGTGTGAGTGTGAATGTGAGTGGATGGATGGATGGATGGATGTGGTTCGGGCGTTCTAACCCCCGGGAGATTAGAGGCGGGATGATCCTCCTTCTTTCCACTCACGGGCCGGGAGGTGGAGATTTGGCGCTTCCACGGGTATATATGCATGTAGCCGTAAATATATTCCTTTTCCCTACTCCGTACCGGCCCCTGCATTCGATGGATGGATGGATGGGATGCGATGGTACAGGTAAGGTGTGTCGTACATTGAACATGGCACCGAGAAGGGGAAAAGAAATAGGGGGGGGGGGGGGGGGGGGGGGGGGGCGTGTGCGAGCGAGATACTGTGCAGGTACGGACTGATGGATGTGCTTCCTCCCCCCCCTTTTTTTTTTCATCTGCTCGGCTGGCCGTAATAAGCCCGTCGATGCTGATACGAGCGGCGGCTATGTAATTGTGTCCGTAGCCTGTGCGGATATCCGTACGGATATGTATGTATGTACGGATATATGTATGGTGGGCACGTGTGAGGAGAGGACAGGAGAGGGAGGACAGGAGAGGGAGGAGAGGAGAGGAGAGGAGAGGAGAGGAAAGGAGAGGAGAGGAGAGGGAGAGGGGATCAGCGTGGTCCGTGTGATTTTATTGTGCTGTGTATCCGTATCCGTATAAAAACTGCTTTTCAGTTGAGGACGGTATCACTATGTCGTTTGAGTTGAGCAGTAAAGAGTATATAGATTTGTGCATAAGGATAGATGTTGGTGTATCCGTATATCCTTACAAGTATCCGTACTTACATGCTTAGAATATCCGTAGATCTCTGTGAATCCATCGTACATATGAAATAAGGCTGGATGTCGAGGTACGGTTACATGATTCCATTCACGCAATGTGCTATGGTAGTATGTATGTGTGTATGCTTGTTAGGTAGGCTGGGTTGGCATGTCACAGCCTCCCGTCAGCATGCTGTGTATCCGTATCCGTACATACGGACATGAAGCACCTCGCTCCCGTGGGAAAATCCTTCCTCTGCATAAAATAGAATAGAACAGACATTTCGTCTCACGACCAACCAGAAGATACCTAACAGATAGATTGGACGGGTAAAGGGGGGAACAGCTAATGGGTGAGCGCTACTGCAGGAACAGCGACGACGAGATTTGAATGATCAGCAACGCATCATGTCAGGTAGGTGGTAGCCAACAGGTTTTTTTATCCTTTCAATAGGTAAGTGAAGCGCCCGCCTGTCTGCCTGTCATCTGATGTTGTGCTCTCTGCTCTCTGCTACGGGGATACGGATACGGATAGAAGTTGTGCCTCCCTTTCTCTTCTCTTGCCACTCACTCACTCTCCACCACACACCATCGTTTCTTGGTTTCGTTTTGTCTGATCTTCTCTTCTCTTCCTTTTTCTTTTCTTTTCTTTTCTTTTTTCTTCTTCTTCTTCTTCTTCTTTCTTCTCTTAGATCCTTCCCGCTCTTTTTCGATGCAAAGAGAAACAAATCAGCGGGGGGAACGAGGCCCCCTTAAAGGATAGGTAAGTCTGTCGCGGAGCAGTGAGGAGTGAGAAGAAAGGAGGACCGCAGAGCTATATAGCGCGGACCGGCCAGTAGGTAGACCTTGGTTAAGGGGGATGAAACTGGCCTTCTTTGCACTGTCGAGGTACATACCCACAAGCACAAGCACACACACACACACACACATGATCAGAGAAAAAGAAAAGAGGCGAAGATCTATTGCCGCTTTTCTTCCTCCAGCTGAGCTCGCTATGGGTTTTGCTGCTTTGCTTCTTCCGCGACAAAGCTATACCCCTGCTTGTGTGACGTCACCGGTCTCCTTCCAAGAGGCTAGACCTGTCTTGGGAGGGGGTCAAAGACTAGTGGGCCTACCCTGTACCTATCATGAAAGAAAATCGAGATGGGACGATTTACCCTACACTTTTAGACTCAGGCACCTTCTTTCATCTGCACCGCCACAGTTGGGCCGCCACTGCTGACGGCATCAGCAAAACTCCACCATTGCAAGCCACCACAGCCATCATCACACCCCCACCTTTTGGCAACGTCAATCAAGGAAGGAAGAGAAAAAAAAAGGAAGAAGAAAAACAAAACACACACACACCTCCATCACGACCTTCGATATCGTCAACCGGACTCAACAGCGGGATAATCATCATCACTATTCGCCTGATCAACACCGTATAATCACCGTCCGCACAAATACAACAAGACTCAGATAATATACACACCATAGAACACAAAGATCCCCCCGACGGCCACTCGTCTGGCTGGCACCGCCTCGGCATGACGCCTCCGTAGGCCTCTTCCCTTCCCTTTCCCTTCCCTCCGCCTCGCCGCCCGCGTCTTCTTCCTTCGCGCAGCAATGGAGGCTCAGGTGGAGAGCGCCGTCGAGATTCTCTTCGCTCCCGGCTCGGGCCAGCCGTCGGACCAGTCGCTCAGGGAGCAGGCCTTTGATTTCATCAACCGGCTGCGCGCCGATCCTCATGCGTGGCAGCCTTGCATCAACTTGTTCTGCCGCAAGCCTCGCGCCTCCGACGTGGTGCGCATGGCTTGTCTCGATATCGTCAATCTCGCCGTTCATTCCCACCGCCTCGACCCAGATAGCCTCGCATACCTCAAGTTCGCCCTGTTAGAATACGTCCGCGACGTCTATGGCTCCTCCTCGTCGTCGTCGCTTGCTGTCCAGAATCAGGACCCCGCCGCCGCCGCCGCCGCCACCACCACCACCACCATCGCCACCCCTGACTCGGCCGCCGTTCAGAATAAGCTGACGCAAACACTAACCTACCTCTTCGCATTCCACTACCCCCAAGGCTGGCAGACCTTCCTCGACGACTTTTGGCACCTGGCTCGGGACTCGGGCTCCCTCCCCGCCGTTCTCCTCTATCTCCGCATCCTGTCCTCCATACACGACGAAATCGCCGACATGCTGCTGGCACGCGAGAGCAACGATGCCAGGCGCAACATCGAACTCAAGGACAGGGTCCGAGCGCACGACATGCACAAGGTGGCCGACTCCTGGCGCCTGCTGCTCGCCCGTCACTCGGATCAGGACGCCGTCGTCGACCTCGTCCTCAAGGTCATCGGCAAGTGGGTCAGCTGGATAGACATCTCTCTCGTCGTCAGCCGCGAGATGCTCTGCCTGCTGCTGCCCGTCGTCGGCCGCGCCGGCGAGGACAAGGTGCGAGACACCGCCATCGACACCCTCACCGAAATCTGCGGCAAGAAGATGAGGGCCTCCGACAAGATGGACATGCTCTCCTTCCTCGGCCTGCGCGACATCGTCGCCCAGCTCATCGCCAGCCGACCCCTGGCCGAGCTCAAGGGCACGCCCGACTACGACACCGACCTGGCCGAGGCCGTCGCCAAGCTCGTCAACACCGTCATGTCAGACATCGTGAGGGCCCTCGACGACGCCCAGAGCGACCAAGAGACGCGCGCCGCCGCCAAGCGACACCTCGACGACTTCCTCCCCTTCCTCCTCCGCTTCTTCTCCGACGACTACGACGAGGTCTGCTCCACCGTCATCCCGGCCCTTACCGACCTCCTCACCTTCCTGCGCAAGCTGGGCCACCCGCCCCCGGACTCGGCCGCCACCCTGGTGCCCATCCTCGACGCCATCATCCGCAAGATGCGCTACGACGACACCTCCACCTGGGGCAACGAGGCCGAGCAGACGGACGAGGCCGAGTTTCAGGAGCTGCGGAGGAAGCTGCAGAACCTGCAGAAGACCATCGCCGCCATCGACCAGCCGCTCTACGTAGACATGCTCAGCACCCTCGTGGCCAACACCTTCCAGACGCTCGAGTCGCGGGGGTCGGCCATGGACTGGCGCGACCTCGACCTCGCCCTTCACGAGATGTACCTCTTTGGCGAGCTTGCCCTGCCGAATCAAGGGCCCGGCACCAAGAACCAGCCATCGACCGAGGCGTCCGAGAGGCTCGTGGTGATGATGCAGAAGATGGTGGGCTCAGGTGAGTCCGGGGATTTTTTTTTTTTTTACAAGGAGGAGAAGAGGAGCCGAAGGAGGTATAGACGTTTTCGTGACATGATGGAGCCGCCGCTGACGGGTCGGACCTTTTTTTTCCCCCCTTGTCTTTTTCCCCCCCCACACAGGCATTGCCGATCTTGCGCATCCCGCGATCCTGTTACAGTACATGGAGATCTGCGTTCGGTACTGCGCCATCTTCGAAAGCTACCCCGACTCGATCCCGCAGGTGCTGGAGAACTTTGTTCGGCTGGTGCATCACGATCATGTGCGGATCAAGACGCGGTCGTGGTACCTCTTCCACCGGTTCGTCAAGCAGCTGCGGGCGAGGGTGGGGAACGTGGCCGAGACGGTGATCCGATCGATCGGCGACCTGCTGCCCATCAAGGCCGAGGTGCCGAGCGACGAGGCGGATGACGACGACATGTCCTCGGACGAGTCGGACCACTCGGCCGACGCGCTCTTCACCAGCCAGCTTTACCTGTTCGAGGCCATCGGCTGCATCTCGTCGACGGCGAGCACGGCGCCGGACCAGCAGGCGCTCTACGCCCGGTCCGTCATGGACCCGCTCTTCGGCGACATGGAGGCCCACCTCCCGAGGGCCGAGGCGGGCGACGCGCAGGCGGTGCTGCAGATCCACCACATCGTCATGGCCCTCGGCACCCTGGCCCACGGCTACTCGGACTGGGCGCCCGGTTCGGCCTCGGGCCACCACCCCCCGCCGCACAAGGCGGTGTCGGACGAGTTTTCGCGCGCGGCCGAGGCCATCCTCATCGCGCTCAACCAGCTCAACTCGTCGGCCGAGATACGGACGGCGTGCCGGTCGTCCTTTTCCAAGCTGCTGGGCGTGCTGGGTTCGGCGGTGCTGCCGCAGCTGCCGCAGTGGATCGAGGGCCTGCTGTCGCAGAGCTCGTCCAAGGACGAGATGGCCATGTTCCTCCGGCTCCTCGACCAGGTCGTCTTCGGCTTCAAGAGCGAGATCTACGACGTGCTCAACATGCTGTTGACGCCGCTGCTGCAGCGCATCTTCGGCGGGCTGCGCGAGCCCATCGCGGGGACGGACGACGAGATCCAGCTGGCCGAGCTGCGGCGCGAGTACCTGTCCTTCTTGCAGGTCATCCTCAACAACGGGCTGGACGGGGTGCTCATCAGCCAGGCGAACCAGGCGTTCTTCGAGCCCATGGTCTCGTCCATCATCGAGCTGGCGGCCACGCTGGACGGCAACATCGGGCCGAGCCGGCTCGCCTTTGCCCTGATGGGACGCATGTCGGCCATCTGGGGGGGCGCGGACCTGTCGGCCGAGCAGGCGACGCCGAACCCGACGATATCGGGCTTCGACCGGTTCATGGTCAGCCACTTCCAGGCGGCGTGCTGGAACGTGATGCGGAACGCGGCCTTCCGGCCGTGGCAGGACGCGCAGACGAAGCAGGTGCTGACGGAGATTGCGAGCCTGCAGCAGGTCGTCTACAGCAAGACGGGGGAGATGCTGTTGGCGGAGCTGCGGAGGGACGTGTTTCCGGCGATGGGCATCGATGGGGAGGAGTATATCAGGTGGTTGGCGGGGGGGGATAAGAAGGGATTTTCGTCGTATCTGCAGGGCTTGCTGAGGGCCCGGCAATGATTTTCTTGTGTGTGTGTGTTCTTTTGAAAGAAAGAAATGGGTTATGAATAGGATAGCTAGGTACCTAGGTAGTATCTACCTGCTGCTATAGTACTAATAGAGAGGTAGATGTGGGATTGGGGGGGTTATGAGGGAGATGTGGAATGTCGGGGGGGGGGGATGTCGAGGAGGTGTTGGGAGAGGTTAGAGGAGGGAAAGATTTATAGAGGGGATTGATGAATGGATTTCACGACATGATTGCTGTTTATCCTGGGGCTTAATGGAGTGATGGTGAGGTGGATCTAACAGAAGGTCTGTTGTCGAAGAGGATGATGGTGAATAGATGATGATGGAGTGAAGGAGAATGGAAGATGCGTGAAGGGGAACTGATGTGCATATATCTACGGGTTGGAGCTGTCCACATTCGGCTTTACGTATACCGTAGGTACTCACGAGATTCACAAATAGCGCTAGCTCTTTTGGGTGATATCAAGGGTAAAAGGCTACGACGATCCTACCCTCATATGACTTAGCGGCGGCATGGATTTTGGGGCCCTCTGCTGTAAAGCAGGCTTCCTGCAGTAGCGCTATTTCTGAATTTCGTGAGTTCCTACGGTATAGAGAAGGGGGGGCGAAAGGTGTCGAACGCGATCTCGAGAAGATGGCGGCGTGGAAAATCTACGTGGATAACCCTGTGAGAGAAAGGTGAAAGCACTGTATCCTGATGATAAGTGCTAGTTGCCGTCTTCTTTGACGGTAGATGATGGGAGAAAAGATGGATGAGATGGAAGGTGGATACTGGAGAGGACGATGATTGGTTCGCTTCGTTTGTGACGGTGGGAGAAGGAAAAGCTTGTTTCGACGTCTGTAGACACGTGATTTATTCCTCGCTACCCTATACCCGACAGGATACAGTATTGCCTCCCCTTTTCACATCCAGCTTTCAAATACCCGTTGGCCTATGGTCTACGCAGGCTAACTAAGCTCGTCCCTCGCTTAGTTGGCACAAAAAGGTCGGGACACGCAAGTACCCCGGGACACTAGAAGCGTGTTTTTCCACCAAGAAAGTATAAGAGTATAGTCACTCGGCCGTACTATTTTCTATAGTAGCTTAAGGAAAAGTGACTTTCTTACCCCTCCTTACCCAAAATACGAAGAAATGCGAAAACGGTCGCGGGGGAGTGACTATACTCTTGTATTTTTTTGCTGGAAAAACACGCTTCTCGTGTCCCGAGCTACTTATACTATCCCGACCTTTTTAAGCTAACTAAGCGACGGAGGAGCTTAGTTGGCCTGCGGCACTATAGGCTAACGGGTACAACGATAGTAATAATATTAATAACGATAGTAGCTTTAATATAAATAGTATACAGACTATAATACTCTATAATTATAATTAGAATATAGATAAGAAAAAAAGGGATATAGTACTACTCGACTAGGTATACGGAAAGATGAAGAAGTTGAAACGGAAGAGGCGATGGTATATCCTTACTTCTTCATAGTTCGCAATTACGCTTGTCCCTCTCGTCTTTGTTAAAGTGATTCATTCGTGGGTATAGTCAGACGAGAGGATGAGATGATTCGTAGAAGCGTGTTATCTTTATCCAATGAATATACCTAGCATTAGAAGCTTCGTTGACTATCTCTTAATGTCTAATGTCGACCTAGAAATGGCACTTATACAGCTTACATCTCATCTGTAATCAACGTCAGCGTTAAAAGTGTATAAATGTACGGACAATGTAAGAAGATGAAAAGGCCAGAAACGGATATATCTCCTTCTACCACCTGTCGTTTACCATCTTCTTTCTTAAACTTTCACAACTTATACTATCTCATCGACAAATCACACGAGTGCAGAGCAATCATCTCTCATACACCGACTTCAACGCCGTTCTCGCCACATCTGCTGCTACGGACAATGCCTCACTTCTCCCTGATACAACACTCTCGACATAAACAAGCCCCAGGAGACCTCAACCCAATCCCTCCCAGCCACCTACCACCTACCACCTCCCTACTCAACTACGTCTTTCCCCCTCAAATAACATACCCCCCTCCAGCAAGACATCGCCACTCCCTCACCCCCATAGCCTCCTCCAGCTCAACGCACCACCAAAGCACCTCCTTAGCCTTCTCCAGCTGCCCGCTCTCCTCATACGCACGCGCAAGCGCAAACCACGCGTCCGAATCGTCCCACCCGCTCCCCAACCTCGTCAGCCCCGTCAGCAGCGTAAACGCCCTGTCCCGCGCCGCGAGCCGGTCCACCAGCGGCAGCCGAGCCGCCTTGTACGGAGCCGGGAGATGGTCGTCGTCGTCGTCTTCGCCCGCCCTGACGGCCTCCTTCTCATACCCTCTCCCCTGAAGCGTTTGCGTCTCCGGGCCTAGGCCTAGAGGCAGCCACGTGAAGCCCCGGTGCCGTGCCTCGCCCTTCTTGCCGTCCGCCACCTCCTTAGGCTGCATCGCTCCCCCTCTCGCTTCGTGACTGTCGACCGGCGTCACGACGGGCGACGGTACCAACTTCTCGCTGTACATATCCAGGAGGATGTTGCTGAGGCCCACCGTCGCCGCCGTGTGGTCCGGGCAGTAGGTCAGCGCCTGCTCGAAATCAGACCGAGCGACGTACGGCTCGCCCTGCGCCAGTGCCAGAAGCCCAAGCTAGCGTAGTCGTCAGCAAATCACTTTCCTCGTCGCCTCTTCTCTTCTCTTCGCTCTCACCTCGGCCCACACGTCTCCCCAAGAGTCATCGACGCTCCTCCTCTCCGCCCACACCTGCGTGTTCTTGCAGCCACCGCCGGTCTCGACCTCTTTCTGGTAAGACTCCGTCTCCAGGCCCTCCACCAGCTTCTGTGCCTCCGAGATGGCCGCCTTGCATTCCTCCAGCATCTTCGCCCTGCGGTAGAAGCCCGCCACCGTGAGCCAGATCCTCATCAGCATCGCCGTCCGCTGCCTCTTCTCCGTCTCCTTGGGAAACCGTATCAGCGGCAGCAGATGAGGCGTTGCGTGCGTCAACTCCGTCGAAAGCGCCCCGTACTCGCCCGAACGGGAAGTCGGCGAGAAATACGACGCCGACGAGCTGGCGGCTTTCCCCCTCGACGAAGGAGGTGGCCCCGACTTGTTGTTAGACAGATAGGGAAACGCCGCTCCCATCTGGTCGAGTTCTTGCGCGGGCGTGAAGAAGACGTCTCCATCCACCAGCGTCGGGTGGTGCAGCAGTTCGCTCTCCGGCCCGGACTGCCGGCTGCCGCTTCTATTCCGCTTCTTCAGGCTGCCTCTCCTCTTCGAATCGCTCCGCTGCCCGTGAGACGAGCTGGCACGTCGTGACCTCGTGCCTTCGGTCTGCCCGTCCCCGCCTTCCATCGTCACCTGGATCGCGGGCCTCGCGCTGGTTGCGCCACTGTTTGACGTCGACGGTCTCGATGGCGCCGCCGCCGCCGCCGCCGCCGACTTGTCGCTGAAGATGGACGCGCTCGGCTGCCTCGTCGACGCCACCGATCGCTCTGCTTTGTGGGCCCCAAACAGGCTGCCCCTGATGGTCCGGAAAGTTCCCGCCGTCCTGGGCGGCAGAGGAGGTGGCGAACGGCTCCCCGGAACCTGGTTCCCGTCGTTGCTGAACAGCCGCGAGAACATGGTCAGCAGCTCGTGGCTCGAGTTGACGGCCATCTCCGGACCTTCCGTCAGCTCGATGAGGGCCAGCTGCGTCATCTTGATTTCCAGAATGCCCTCCTTCTCCGAATCGTCCATGTCGTCCACGAGACCGCGACGCGGCTCGGTCGAAGCCGACGCTCCGCTGCCATTAACGTGCTCATGGCCGACATCTGACGCCGGCTTCCCAAACAAGACAGTAGGGTCTTTGAGCTCCTCCAGCGCTCCCTCGCACGCCCGAAAGGCCATTCCAAAGTCTTGCTTCGCGCTCAAGAGGAGTGCCAACAGATGCCAGAGCGGCACGAGCGACCTCTCCTGCCAGTAAGGCCCGTACAGAAGGCTGTGGCCATGCTCCTGGCCTTTCTTCGACATCAGGGCAGACCTCGTCAGCTCGATGGCGGCCGTCAATTCTCTCCGCTCGGCCAAGAGCAGGGCAAGACTGAAGAAGCTCCGCAGATCCTTCGATCGGCCGAATTCCGATGCCAACGACTTTCTGAGGCACCTGATGGCTTTGGTCTGTATTTCTTGCCTAGACCCGGCCTCACTCGTGAGCCTCGACCAGTGCGCGTGGGAAAGGCCGATGGCCTGCCAGGCCAGCGCGACGATCTGCGGAGACACGGTCGGACACGTCTCGCCCCTGATCGCGTCCTCTGCTATAGCGGGGGGCCCAGTGTCCGGATTTTTCGTCTGCGGCAGCCTCGAAAGCCAGTCCTCGAGGTCGGCTCCCACCCGGCGGGCCTTCTCACCAGCGTCTCGGTGACCGTACCGGCAAAGAGCCATGACGCCCTGAGCCATCGTCTCCAGAACGGTGTCGTCGCTGTCCAAGCTGGGTTCGGGCTCGCCAGTCTTGCGTTCCCTGGCCTTTCCCTTCTTGATAATCTCTAGATAGGAGTCAAAGGCCTTGAACGCGAGGTCGAACTCGGCGAGCGACAAGTGTACGAGGAACAGAGACCGAAGAATGGTCGTCGAGTGGTAAGTCTTGGTGGCGGCGCCGAAGAGGAGGTCCAAGACGCCGAGACTGATGGCGCCTCGTCCGCCTGGGCCCAGATCCGCCTCGCGCCAGCCGCGACCGCACAGGACGGACCAGTTCTTCATCACCTCGTCGACGAAAGCCTCGACGTCTCTCCTCTCCTCGTCTGCGCGTGGAAAAGTAGTCTCAACGAGCAAAAGGGATCGATAGACGGCTTCGACGTTCTTGACCTCGCAGCGCAGCTGGGCGCGTGCCGACAAATCGGCGGGTATCTTCGCAACAAGGCCGGGCTCGTAAGGGAGATCGTTTTGCAACACGTGTGACAGAGCCAAGTAATAGTCCTTCCAAATCTCTCTTCGCGGAACAGAGCCCTTGAAGCCGAGGCCGCCCGTGACCGGGGCCTGCATGACATCCCAGAAGGTGGCCCAGGAGCGAAAAGGGGCGAGGGTGGAGGCGTCCTGTCGGGATATATCGCCTTTATCGATGGCTTCTGCGGAACGAACGCAGTATTCGGTCAGAAACAACTCCGTCCAATATCGAAGTTGTTTCCTGATGCCTTTGCCCGACTCGACGCGTTTGATGACGGGTGCGGCAGACTCGAGCGCGGCGAGTGCCTCCATGCTTTTCCCATCGCGCATCAGGCAGTTGGCTCGCAGGTAGGCGGCCTTGAGCGCGCACACAAGTGTCCACTCGGATGAGAAGCTGGCCAGGTCCAGCTTGGGGTCTTCGGTACGCAGATCGGGCAGCTTTTCGAGCGCAACGTCATAGCTGCCGACGACCCAGTGTAACCAGCCAACACAGACTCGAGCCTGAAACTTGTCGTCCGCATTGGAGCCTTCCTCTTGCGTAATAGCGCTCTCAAGCTTCGGCATTCGGTTGGAGACGTCGAGGTCGCGAGCGGTGTCGGCGGCAGAAGGGCGACTGCCGGTCGTCGTTACGTTGGAGATGGCGCATTCTGTCTCGGCGGAGAGGGAAAGGCCTAGAGAAGGGTTTGGCGAAGTCAGCGGCGAAACGTCATAAGGCTTCAACGTCGCAGAACCTACATGACCTCGAAGGAGCATGTTTTCGCACCTTGCGAACCAATTCGGGCACGAGATCCCATCTACCCTCGCAACGCGCGTTCTCCAACAGCTCAGCGTAGTGATCGGCTTTCGACTGCAGTGAAAGTATAAGATCAGTAAGAGATCCGGTAACAGTGATGCGAGCGACTGATAAAGTAGGAAGAAGCCGATCACAGGAGATCAGAGACGTAAAGGGGGAAAGGGGCTCACCGTCATTTTGCGGGGGATCGAGCATCGCGAGCCGAGCCGCAGATGATACGACGACAAGCCTTCGACAGAACAGCAGATAAGCAAGACAGATAAGCGAAAGTATGAACGCACGCACGTACAGGCTGCCTGCTGGGAGGAGCGCGATGGTGAAGAGCGCGAAAAGCCAGGGATGGATGGATGGAGGTTGGGACGACGGAAGCTCAGATAGGCGCCTAGCTCAGCCGCTTCCACCAATCAGCTACAGGCGGGCTGTCAAGGTCCAGGGAAGCTATTGACCGCTGTGGTGGGGGGGATCTGCCAAGCGATAGTCAGTGACTTACGTGAGATGTGGCGCAGGCACGTGACGTTATCGATATCTGATCTTGAAAAAAAATAAAAAATCCAAATCTGACGATAGCTTCATGATGTTATACGAATGGTTGGAGAAGGGGCGTCACTAACAGGCATTGGATCCGACACCTCCTCTCATTCTCTCACGAGGTGCTCTTTCCTCACTCGTCTCTGCCTCTTCGACAACCATGCCCCCCCCAACCTCGTCAAACCCCCCATCTCTCCACCTCCAAGTACTCTGCAGGAATCTCTCCTCAATACCACCAACACAGCTCCCCCGAGCCCTCCCCTCCTTGACGAAACACATAGCCCGCTGCGGAAAACTCCTCTCGACGACGTCTCAAGATCAGAAGAAGCCGAAAGACGATGATACGTGTCGCGCAGCGCTGCTCGTTCACAAACTCAAGACCATCATCACCACGCTCCTGACCGGCAGAAACCCCCACGCGAGATTCGCAGCCGTGGGGCTGGTCAAGGCCGCCGTCGACGTCGGTGGTTGGGAGACTCTTCGTGGCGCCGAGCCCTGGGTTCGCGGACTACTCTCGATCATACAGGTAAAAATCTTCTTGGTCCCCCCCTTTGCTCGCTGCCGGAAGCATCCATCTTGCTGATTCGAGAAAAGAGAGGTGATTCTATAGCTACAAAGGAGCTGGCAGTCGTCACTCTGACGCGGATATACGTCTTGCTGCAGCCTTATCCAACTCTGATCAGGGAGATTGCCACTCCAACAATACCCGCTTTCGCCACGGCATGCCTCCAGCTCATCAAGCCGACAGCATCAGCCCTGACGGCATCCATCCTGGAGACAATCTGCGACGCCTTTTCCACCCTAATCCCTCTCTACCCTACCACCTTTCGCCCCTTTTCCGGACAGACTAGATCGGCCGTAAGAGCCTACCTGGCACCAACCAGTTGCGATTCTTCCTCCCTCTTCGTCACCAGCTCCCTCCAACGCGCCGCCGGCCGCCTCGCCGTCTCTCTCCACCACGTCGCCACCAAATCCGGCAGCGGCGATGACTGGGCGAAGAGGGTCGAAGGCGTGATACGCGAGGTCCATGCGACGGCCGATCAAGTTCTTCGTTCCGTACACGAAGCCTGGCCGTCGTCAGACGGATACGTGCCCATCAAGGTGGACATCGACAGCGAGCCCAACGGCGGATCTGCTTCGCCCGACGAGCTGCCCCCCTGGAACGGCCTCAGCGCGGGCGTCGACCGCTTGGTCGGCTTGTTTCTTCACCTGGCCGATTACTTGACATGGCCGACTAGAAGCTCCGTCGCCGTTCCCCTGAGCGCCATGATGGGCGTGATATCACGAGTCTGCTTGATCGCCAAGCCTTCGCCCAAGTCCCAAAACTGGGATCAGGTTCTCGAGACGAACCCCGCCATCGGCAGAGAAGAAAAAGAAGAGCTATGGTGTCTCATCCCCCAGGTTCACGTGGCGGCCACGCATCTATCGCTGGTGATGCTCCAAAGGTTCGAGCAGGGCTTGCTACCGTTGATACCCGAAATGCTGGATAGCCTTGTACGAATCTTCAAGTCCGGCATGGACGTGCCGGAAATCCGTCGGGGCGGATATCTCGTCCTAGGTTCTATCCTCTCCATAGCCGGACCGACTCTATCGAAGCAGGCTACGGCCTCCATCGAGCCTCTGATGGCAGCATGCTGCCGCGACCTACAACACGACGCAGGACTCCTCGAGCCCAGCGCTCAAGTCCCGGCGACAGACTCGTCAAAGAAGAACAAAGTCATCGCCAACGCCGACCTCTTCCTCCGACCATCTGCCCCCTACTCCTCCTCCTCCGCCGCAGCGCAAGACCCCATCCTGGACGCAGACCACAGAGCAGCAGCCGAGCATCTCCTCCCAGCCCTATTCTCGAACCTGTCCCAGCAACACGTCAAGGCCAGTCTACGCCGCCTCGTCGACAAGACCGCCATCCTCACACGCAACCGCGACGCCATGCTGGCCAGCGTCTTGCATCCATATCGAGACCGTCGCGGACGAATGTATCCGAGCATCCTCCCTCACTTAACGCGGTTGTATCCGCAAGACCAGGGTCTGGAAGTCATTCGCACCAACATGCGGGTGGGGAGCAGTCTGACAACGCGGGCTCTGTCCACGGCTGAGGACGAGGCCGAGTTGGAGGAGGACGAAGGAGAAGTAGAAGAACAAGAGGAAGAAAAGGGAGAAGTCGGAGTGAAAGGCGGATCAGACGGATCAGATCCTATCGATATAAGCCCGCAAGACCTGATAATTAACGACGCTGAAACGATCCCAAAGCCAGTCATCACCACGCTGCAGCCGACAACAGCCCCAGAAGACCCATCAAAGCAAGACCAGACCCAAAATCTCCCAAGCAATCCCTTCGCGCCCGCACCCGAACAAACAACACCATCCTCCGCCACCCACCCGAATCCTCCGCCCAAACGCAAGCACGACGGAAGCTCAGCCGCGAAGCCGCCCAAGCGAAGACCCGAGTCCGCGAGACCCTCCCCTCCCGAGAGACCCAAAAGCCCGGATTCTGCGACCCTCGTCTTCTTCGGTGCTGCCGTTGCGGCTGCCGCTGCGGCCGTCGCCACCAGAAACAAGGCCAACAACCGTGATTCTTCGATCGACGGAAACGACGACAGCGATGATAGCCAAAGTGTCCATCTCAACATGGAACTGGACGAGGACGATGACGAGGCTGAAGACGAGACGGGTGGATGACGATAAGTCCAAGAGTTAGATAGAGCGAAATTTTCTTCACCAGTTCGAGGAACCCCATGAAAACAAACCAAAATGGTGACGTCTTAGGGACGTAGGAGACGTTAGAATTAAATCTCTCATTCATCTGCATGCACGGATCGACTGGATTATAGAGTGGCATACCGTATCTTCACCGTCTCCCAAGTTGCCCCTCCCCCTTCCATGTCTCGAGCCGCGATCCAAAGCCGCAAAACCTCTCTATGCAAGTATCAAAGGTTCTGCACTTTTTCGTTGCTTCGTTCGTTTCGTCACGCCATTTTTTTTTTACCTCTCTCAGACACCGTTACCTCCGCGCGATGCCAGGCGCGGCGGCAATGCCCATGCAAGCAAGATGCGTATAAAAAGGCATCGTCAAGTCGACGATGAGATGCAAAAGAAAAAAATGAAGAATAAGAAGAACAAAAAGGTCAAATGAAGGGCGGGACAGAGACGAAGCTCAGGCCCATGAATACAAAACGGCTCGCAGCCATTTAATCCTTGAGCCAAGCACGACGCTTCTCCTCCTTCTTGGCGCGGCGCTTTTCTTTATACGCCTTGAGTTCCGACTTACTGAGCTTCTGATTCTGGCGCTCGGCCTTGAGACTGCGGCCATCGTGCGCGTTGGCGGCGGCGTCGACGTCAAAGAAGGCATTCATCTGCCGTCGGGCCTTGGCCTCGTCGCTGTGACGCTGCGGGCCGGCGCCGGGAGCCTGGAACTGGCCAGTAAAACGGTTGAAGCCGGCCGAGACGCCGTAGGCGACGGCAGCGGGGTCTGCGAAAGAAGGGATGCCTACGAGAGCTTGCTGCTGCTGCTCTTGGTCCTGATTGTAGGCCTGTGCGTACCAGGCGTTGGGATCGTAGTCGCCGTGGATGGCCGGGTTATAGCCTCCCGCAGCGGGCCTCTCATTCGTAGGCACGGGAGGGGGGGGCTCCGAGGCGGCGACAGTCGAAGCGGCGGCGGGGACGCGAGGATTCTCCCACTGCCTCACGCCGGTGAAACGGTTGGAAAAATACCAGTTCTGTGCCACATTATCCCACTCGTAAGTCCAGCCATCATCAGCTTGTTGCGGGATCGGCTCATCAGGTAGGGGGGGAGGTCCATCGGCAGCCGCCTCGTCAGGCATCGCCTTTGCCTCCCTCTCGTCCTTTGCCAGGGTCGAGCCCTGACGAGGGGAAGATTCCTCAGCAGCGGGAGCGGCATCTTCTTCAGGCTCGATATTGACGACGGTACGCTTAGGCGAGCTGGAAGCGTCCGTCGGGGACGCGCGCGACGAAGACATTGGGGCGAGAAGGGGCGGCCGGCTCAAAACAAAACAAAAACCACCAAAAACTATGCAAACTCCTGACTGCGAGAAGAAAATGTGAGCATTCTCGAAACGTGACCCATTTTGCGATCCAATACTCAATGTAGGCACCTGAACTGAACAGGTCGGCGGTCGGCGCTGTGCGTATTCGGCGGGCTCGATCCTCCGTCTGAGCGCTGCTTTTCTCAAAGCCTGAGGCGGAGAGATGGAAATCTGAAAGGAGAGGTTTGATGGATCATGGATGGATGGCGGTTGAAATGGCACCAGCGGGATGCGGAACTATCAATGATCCGTGAGAGCTATCTGTACATTCTTGCTTACAAAGATTTAGATATTCGTACATTGGTATCCGCTCCAAGCCTCCGACGGCCGACGTCCAACAACGTCATCAATCGGCGGAACCCTCCATTTCCTTCTCCTGACGGAAACGCCACGATTTTCTTCTCTTGAGGAGGAACGCCACGAGGTCCCGCCAACGCGAAGTGGACGAGGCTTCATGTCCGTTGCTTATGAAAAGAAAAGTTTATTACCACATTGGCAAGGTTGCGGGCGAAGGCTTCCCGCCTTAAACCGCCGTCTTCTCACCGACTTGGGACAAGTAGCAGTAGCCAAAGCAGGGTCGTCAAGCAGGGTCTTCGATAATGCCGATGACAGCCGCTCACCAGCACTTGAGGACATATCATCCAAGATTTCTGCTCAGTGAAATCAGACAGATGTCTATCAGCTCTGGAGATGGAATTACGAGCCTTGAGCGAGGACACAGCGCCGTTGTCCTTGCGCTGGACTCGCCCAGCCAGCAACGTCCGCATGCAAGAGTAGGGAGGGTGTTCAAGCATGTGGCGTCTGGACAACCACAAGAGATAGGCTAATCATCGCACGAGCTCGTTGACAACTCGGCGCCTACGCGAACGCCTAGGAGCTCGCTGTCGTGCAGGAAGCGAACATGGAGATCCTGGCCAGAATGTGCGTACCACAGGGTCGAGCGCACGAATCAGTCGTCGCACAGCGACGCGTCGTCAGTCCGAGGACGACCAGTGACGCCCCCCCCCCCATGTCAACCTTTGGTGTGGACGAATCGGTCCATCTATCGGCTTGACTGGATGTCCCGGCACAGCGGGTTGACGGATTGGTAGAAAGATCGTGGCTATCACCATCAGACTCAGCATGAATGCATAAATTACTAGATGCCATCGAATACAACTTCTGGAGCGGAGAATTTGATAAAGAACAGTAAGGCAAGACTGCAAATCCAAAGTCCCGAATATTGGCCTACAAGACAGCGGTCGCCAGGGTCTGAAAAGACAGGAATGGTAGGTCGAGATGGCATTGTTGACATCATTTCGATGGGAAAACTTGGAAGACGTCAAGGCTGTTCAGTAAAACGGCTCGCCGTGCCGTTGCCGAAGGGTCCATGCTGATCCTGGCTGTATGTGAATTTTCAAACGTCAAGCTGCCAGCAAAAGCCTCGACCATGCATCACCGAGGCCTCGTGGGAGTTTATCCTGCAGACACCCGAGGGCAACGAAACTTTTGTATACACGACTGATGGCAGTCGGGTCATCATGACTTCTGGGTTCCAGCGTCATCCGGCTAATGCGATCTGGATGTCCGAGCCATAGACGGAGGCAGATGAATAACCTTGGACAAAGGCCCTGACTTCAAACAAGATGGTTTGAACTTCTTACCCAGGCGAGTGCGTCGAGCAGCCTGGCATTCTGCACGTCAGTCGGTAAAGGTCGACGTCCGGCTGACGTCGACTCGAATCACTACGAGATGAATTTATTCACTCGACAGCCGACGGCCTAGAGCGAGGCGGGGTCAGGAGTCGAATACTTTGACGATCATCAGGTGTGCATGTATATACATATGGGATTATTTGATTGATGAAATCCATCTCACAAGCCTGGATGATGCATCTCCGCCAGCTTCCGTCACACGCCAATCTTGACAAGCATTGTCCACGTACATACGTTGCTTGCGGACAGAAAATCCCGACGGCACGGTGCGAAGCAAAGACGTGTCGCTTCACGGGCTTTCCTTGCCCTTCTGTCTTTTGCCCCCCTCTTCCTAAATTCGTCCTCCTCTCTCCCCTTGGTCGGCGCGCAGGGTCAGATGACACGCCACAAGCAACGGCGACTGGATCGACGTGGCCACGACATGCATGTGAGTAGGGTCCGGGCAAAAGGAGCAAACACAGTACTATGTCGGGCTGGGGAACGGCTGGGTGAGGCGCCTCTGTGCCACTCGGGGGGGAAGATTGGGAAGCACGGGCTGAGCAACGGCGGAAAACGAGGCCGGTAAAGGGGGAGAAGAGAAGAGAAAGAGAGAAAGACGGCGTAGTGCCAAGGGTTGGGGTTGTAAGCGGCTGTGACGATGGTGGGAAAGGCTACGGTTTTTTCCCTAGTTGCCCCCTCCGAACACATGGCCGACTACAGCCATGCAGTGATCGGGGTGCAGCGCTGCCAGGGGCCGTCTCCAAGGTCGGGTCAAGGTGGAAGATGGCCGAGTCGAATCAGCTGGCGGAAGGACTTGACCGGGTCTCGGCCCTCATACCTACGTGCATATAGTACCTACCTACCTACATAGGTGCACACAAAGGCATATACATATACATACTAGGGTATAGACCATGGACACGGCTGCGGGTTCGGGCGACGATCGATTCTTCATGTCGGCCAGCCAGCAGGAGTAGCATGTCACTGGACGTCACTCCGTAGGCGGGGCGGTGGAAAGCCGGTAAGCAAGCATATAACGATATATGTCTATATCGACAGATTGTACGGATAGGTAAGCAGCAAGATAGATGTGGGAAACTTGACGCTGCAAGTCTTAATGTAGTAAGATGGGACACGGGCCCGTAGAAAAACATACATATATATATGTGCTCAAATATCACATACATACATATACTCTATTAAGGGGGGGGGGGGGGGGGGGGGGGGGGGGGGGGGGGCGCAAAAAATTCCCGCCGGGGCGGAGCCGGCATGGGGCGGTCCCCGCGGCCCCGGGGGG
>PDHP01000096.1:0-17417 GCA_003339455.1 Ophiocordyceps camponoti-leonardi (nom. inval.)
AGGAAAAAGAAGGTAGGAAAAAGAAGGTAGGAAAAAGAAGGTAGGAAAAAGAAGGTAGGAAAAAGAAGGTAGGAAAAAGAAGGTAGGAAAAAGAAGGTAGGAAAAAGAAGGTAGGTTAATAAGAATAAAAAGTAGCCAAAAAAGTAAATATAGCTTCGTGGCTTAGTTATTAAGGTTTAGGTAGAAATAAAAGAGGTTATCTGTTCGATTCCTCGTAGGTATGATTTTTGTAGTCCGTAGCCATAGCCGTAGCCGTAGCCGTAGCCGTAGCCGTAGCCGTAGCCGTAGCCGTAGCCGTAGCCGTAGCCGTAGCCGTAGCCGTGGCGCGTACCTTTGTATAAATAAACTCGAGTACCTCGTAGAAAATAATACAAAGTACCGGATTCTATACCGTCCGTACCTAAAGTACCGGTACGAAAATTTTTTGCTAGTACTAACACTAGTCCGATAGCTATTGACGACCGACAGATTTCCAAATCCTGACATCTCAGAAAGGTTTTTCTATCTGCTGCAAGCAATACGACGGATAATAGCTGTCGGCGACGTACTCGCATTCACACCCCCTGTCCAAAACCCCCCCCCCGCCCGCTAAGGTACCTATACGGATACATACTACCAGTAGCAATATCTTCACCGGCACCCACCTACACCACCAATGCCACTTAGACCACCTACCTACAGATAGGTATACGACTTATACTACAAACACCCATCACCCATCCTGTCCCGCCCCATCGTACAACGTCATGAACATAGCCTATAGGACAAGGAAAATGATCGTCATGTTCGTAGTAGTGAATTGTATTAAACCATGGAAAAGTAAAGAAAAGTATTTTTTTTCTCCATCGCCTCCGACCAAAATCCCCCAATATACAGTCTGCTCCATCTGGCCGACAATTGCGATCTTCATCTTCTTCTCCTCCTTCCTCCTCCTCCTCCTCCTGCCGTCACCCCCATCCTTCCTCTTCGTCTCGTCCCTTATCAATCAGTCCTCGAGCCGCGCTCAAGTTCGAGCATACTAACCCCTTTGTTGGCCCTTTCCTTGCTGCGCCTGGGCACTTCACTGCCTGCCTCCCTGCTGGCCCTGTCTGCCTCCCTGCTGGCCGCCCTGTCTGCCTCCCTGTTGGCCTTGCCCTCCCTGACCCTGTCCCTGCTGCTGTTGCTGCTGCTGCTGCTGCTGCTCTCTCTGTTGCTGCTGCCGGATCTGTTCTTGCTGCTGCTGCTGCTGCTGTTGCTGCTGCTGCTCCTGCTGCTGCCGCGCCTGAGCAATCTGTTGCTGCTGGGCCTGTTGCTGCTCCTGCTGCTGCTGCTGCGCGTTCTGCTGGCCGCCGCCGTTCTTACCGCGGTTGTTGTTCCCGACGTCAATCTCGTTGTCATTGTCGTTGCCGCCCTGGTTGCCCTGATTTCCCTGGTTACCCTGGTTGCCCTGATTTCCCTGGTTACCCTGATTGCCCCTGTTGCCCTGGTTGCCTTGATTTCCCTGATTGCCCTGGTTGCCCCTGTTGCCCTGGTTGCCCTGATTGCCCTGGTTGCCCCTGTTGCCCTGGTTTCCCTGGTTTCCCTGGTTGCCCTGCTGCGCGCAGCCGCAGTTGACGTTGCCAACGGAGAACCTCTGGCAGTCATCACCGCCACCTCGCTGAGCGACGGGCATGTTGATGCACTGATGGTTGGCGCTGCCGACGATGGTGCAAGCACGGTAGCAGCCGGGCGCGAGGCCCTGAGCAATGGTGGCGGTGACCTGTCTCGTGTTCTGGTTCACCTGATTCCCGTCATCATCGATGCCCTTGAAGAAGTCGAATGCTTGAGGATTCAGAGGCTGGTTAGGGTTGACGCTATTTCCCGTGTTTTGTACCACCACGTGCACGTGGCCGATGACAATTCCCTGGTTGTCCAGCTGTGTCGGGGCAGAATAATACGTCTTTTGCGCGTCCGTAAAGGCTCCGACCCTCAAGTTCATGACGTTTACTTTGAGTTGCATTTGCTGGTTCGGTTGAAAGTTCTGACACGCTTGAGGACTGACAAAGGCTGAGGAAACCATCTGGTTGACGGCGGGAATTTGACCCATGACTAGACAGATGACCAACAGTTAGAGGAGTTTTCAAACCAAGGAAAAGGAACAGCTTTCGGAGTCAAAAAGACTTACCGACAGGGTTGCAAGAACCCTTCTTGTTCTGAAGGCCATTGGTAATGGCCTGTCCCGTTGTGCCGCAGAAGTTGATGAAGTTGAACTGGTCACTGTTCGCCGCTGTGTTAGGAAGCTGCGTCTTCTTTTCTCGGAATTATGACAAGGTACTAACGTGTTTGAGGGGGCCTGTCCGTCCTTTGCATCACCTGCTTGCCTGGAGCCGACGCTGAGATCCTTTTGCAGGTTGAGGCATGCACCATTTCCACCACCATTTCCGCCATTTCCATTTCTTCCGCCTTGGCCACCACCTTGGCCACCTTGGCCACCTTGGCCGCCTCCTTGGCGGCGTCCTTGGCCCTGTGCTTGAGCAATCCGGAAGTTGTCACCGAAACCACCTTTACCGAAGCCTCGGGGCTGGTTGTTATTCAATCGTCGTTCGAGGATGCTGGCGAAAGCAGAGCGACGAGAGAGCTCGGCGCCTTCGGCGGCGGCCGACAAGCCCGTGAGGGCTATCAGAAGAGAGCCGACGTGCATGGTGAGATGGGAAAAAGAGAATAGGATTAAAATAAGAGAATGAGAAGAAGAAAAAAACAAGTTAGAACGGCGCACAAACTGCGCTCTTGGATGGTTCCGGACCGAAGCAAGGCGAAGTTGCTAATTTCAAACCGAGAGGAATGCTATGCTTGACGAGAGAGTGGAAGCGCAGTCGAGCAAATGGCGAGCTCACTACCAGCGTGGCCGATAATTCGAGAAACAAGATGAAGAAGAAAAGAAAAAACGAAAAGTTTTGGCGGGAAGACTTGGAAAAAAGGAGAGAAGGAAAGAAAAGAGAGAGAGAGAGAGAGAGAGTCAGGAAGAGAATGGAGAGAGTCAAGAAGAGAATGGAAGAGAGTCAGGAGGGAGGGGGGAAAAGGGGATAAACCAAGCAGGGGATGTGGCGCCGCGGCGGGCTGAAGAGGGTCCCCTTTTAGATGGTCCGAAGAACCAAGCAGCGGACGAAAGAAGCAGGCGAGGGCAGGACAGGGGGGGGGGACGGGATGGCGTCGTCGGCGCGACGAAGTCACGGACGATCAAACCTCGAGAGCAAAACGATGGGAGCGTGGAGCCCGAGGTCCGGGCTCAAACGAGGAGATACTGGTAGAGTTGGTGTGTCCTTTCATGCGAGGCCACGGACGGGAAGAGGCTGATGTGATCAGACTAGCAGGAGGAAAGGGAACAAGAACAGAGGAAAGGGAAGGGAAAGAAAAAAAAAACCAGGTGAATGGGTTGGAGGCATCCCTATCGCGAGGCTATGTCTCACGGTCGTTAGGAATCTATGGGGCTAAACCAATCAGTAGTTACCGGGCCATGACCATCCGCGACACCAGCGGTTTCGACCCTTTCCCCCCCCCCCCCCCCCCCCCCCCCCCCCCCCCCCCCCCCCCCCCCCCCCCCCCCCCTCTCCTTGGCGACGGGCCCGATCGAGAGAGCATGTAGAGTGGTATTCGTTTTAGGGCACATTGATGGAAAAGAGAGGCTCGAGAGCGTTGAGAAGAGAAAAAAAAGAGAAACCAGCCGAAAGATTGGCATTAGCCGAACAAATCAGGCGCTTGGAAAGGACGCGATACGACCATGGCGATGATGATGGTGGTGGTTGATGGGTGGTGATGATTGAAGATGAATTAAAACAGTCACGTGTAGATACACAGCCCGATGTCCCTACTTGCCGAGGTGGGTTGCACTTACTTGCAGATGCGAGATCTCAGATGCGGGGGAGGGGCAACTCTACAGGGCTGGACCCACTCTTTGTGCACAGCAAGGGCCCTTGAATCGTGACACGTGATGACGACTTCGCCCCTCCCCTTTCCATCCTCCGTCGCCACGCAAACCTCGTGTGCACATCTTTTCGACTCGCCACAACTCCGGAACAGGCTACCAAAACCTTATGGCCTACCTTTTTCTCGGCCGGACGCTAAACCGGCCGAGCGCATCTTTCCTTTCATCGGCCGTGCCCCCCTATTCTTCGCTCACGACTGTCTTCGTCCCCCCCTCCTCCGTTTCTCCATTTCTCCGACCACACACACACACATCTCTCAACCATCTCAAATAAACGGAACCAAAGTATGTATATAGTATTTAGAAAACCAAAATTAAAAAAAGAATCCTAGACAATGACACCCCTTCGCGATGAACAATCAATAATCATTCCCCTTTCTCGCTCGGCCACTACGCCGCCGTCTCCTGATCGTCAGATTAGAAAGCCCCAAGGTAACGATGCTAGGCTTCGTGGGGGGAAAAAAAAAAGAAAACGAACAAAACACCAGCTAGACTGTTCTTCTTCTTCCTATCCGGGATGCTAACGATTCGTCTTGTTTAATTGCGCGGAGGGCAACGTACTAGTCTGTAGGTCCCCCGCCTACTCCTAGCTTGACGAATAATAGAGATGCTTTTCCCCTAATAGACTATCCTTCTTCGGATATTAGAACTGGGTAGGTAGGTAGGAAGGTAGGCAGCGAATAGTCGACTTTCTTGATTCTCAATACCCTATCCCTCTTTCTTTTCTCTCCTGTCACGCAGCTTCTATTAGGGAGGCTCTCAAAAGCAAAATAAGTCCCCCACCCCTATTCTCAGTCCTACTATTCAAGCACCGGGGATAAGGAATGCTCCATATGTCAAGCAGACCTTGAAAAGGGGAGTTCACTGACCGGGTCAAAGAGGTTACTTGACTCGGGGTTTATAAAAGAAGCATACCTCGTATCCCAAGCAATTCACTAGGGAAGAAAAGTCACGATTCGTTGAATCCGGCTCGAGAGAGTAAGGTTAAGAAAAGGGGGATAGTCCTTCAAAACAGAAACCCACCCAAAAAAACCAGCCCATCCACAACTTTCCACCTGTTCCCACCAAATCCAGCTTGTCTACTACCATCTTCGTACTAGTAAAGGACCCTGGCTATGGGAGTTTGTCAAAACAACGTTTCCCCCCCTTATTCTCGTGCCGGCCTGCCGTTTTAAGCCAAGATGAAGAGAAAAAAAAAACAAGCAAAGAAAATGAAGGAAAGAAAATCACAAAACCGCTAAGACTATCGCCAGCTTTTTCTCCCTTCCATGAACGATGAACACGCGATGGAACTTCCCTCATGCGAGATTCCCTTGGTTGCCGGGTCGCATTGTGTAAGGGAAAAGCTGATCAAACTACCTACATACATACATACAACCCCCATTCAAAGCCCCCCTCTCCCCGAGAGAACCTTTTTCGTGCACTTGACGCTGTGACGGTTGGTGAAAGAGCCTGCATTGAACCCGTCCACTTTTCTTCTTTCCTCTTGCCCTTTCCACACCCTTTCCCCCCTTGTTCCCCCCTCCCCCCCTAAAGATTTAAAAAAAAAAGAAACCTCCTTGTCGTCCTGTCTTGAGAGAGAATCGTCGACATTTTTTTCTCGTCCGATAAGGAGGCTCGGACTTGTGGACATCCGCAGTTGTCCACACTGTTTAGGAGACCTCGGAGCCGGGGGGTCTCTGTTGTACGGGTGTGTGTACCTGTGCAGGGTTGCTGCGGCTCTTATCTTCTCGAGCAGGCATACTCCCTGAGGCAATCGTGGCGCATGCCTATACCTCCCTTTGAGGCATGACTGCTACGATTTCACTGGGTAGGTAGAGAACAAAGGAGGGCTCTGAGTATCTGTTTGTACAAATCTTCAGCTCCTCTCGGTATCAACTTACCCACTAGATCCTTGAGGTCGTAAGTTCGTCTCTTTCGACTTGTATACCTTACTGTCAGAGGTCTTAGACAAGTGGATCACCCTAGGCTCGGAGGCGTAGGCCGTACGTGCCTTCAGGGGTGTCTCCAAGGGCTACGGATTCCTGATCTATAGGAATGGGCCCGTAGCCGTCGAAACGGATCAGGCCGTTGCTAAGGTTAACGGTACGAAGAATATATCTTATTTATAAGGGTATTATAGCCTAAAGGAAGGATTCTATAGGTATCGAATATACTTATATAAATAGCTATATTTCCTTCTATTTTAATAGGGGTAAGTAGATTAATTAATATAATTATATACCCTATAATTTATATAATAGTTATAAGCCTAGTTAGAGCTCTAATTTAAATACCCTATTAGACGAATTTTTACTACTAAATTATTCCTTCTAGGAAATTTAATTAAAAGTAAGGCTATTATTACTTTCGATAAAAACCCCTTTTTAATTATTTTAAAATTTAAATATAATAATAATAATAATTTAATAATAACCTTTTTATATTTTAACCCTTTCCTTTATTACTATATTTACTAAATAACTTCTCCTTAAGCCCTTTTATAGGCTTATAAAGCCTAAAGATTAAACGGCTTAGTAGAACGACCTTATTAATACGGCCGAGGACTAGGAGGTTTAGGACCTTATTAACCTAAAGGGTATAAAGACCCTTAAGGAACCTAAGGAGCCCCCTATACCCTTAGAATTAAGGATAACTCGATCTACTTCGGTAAATAGCGCTTTTTCTCGATTTATAGCCTTTTAATAGTTTAAAGAATATAAGGAAATTACTCTTCCGAAGTATAAAAGGTAGCTAAAGAAATATAAAGAGTAGAAAAAAGCTTTTAAAATAATAAATACTTATATTAAGGTAGGGGCCTTAGCCTACTAGTCTTTATTTAATATAGCCTATACCCTTCGAGAAAAGCTCTAAAAACTATATTTAAAGGTTTAGCTAGGAGATTAGTAGGAGAAAGATAATACTAAGGCTACCCTAACCGCCCTTTTTAGTAAGGATATTATAAAGGTCGATTTAATTAAATAGATAAGGGATACCTTAAATACGTTTAAGCTTTACGAGAATATAAAAAGTACCCTTTATACTAACGAGAATACCTTTTAGCGTTTTCTTAATATTATCTTTAACTATTATTTATCCTTCGTAAATCCGGTTTTTATAGAGATTAATAAGGCTAAGATAGTTAAATAGCCCCTTCCTTAATTCTATAATATTATACTAAACTTTAGGCTTATTATAACCTAGGATTTAAAAAAACTAAAGGCTATAGCCTTTATAAATATTAATAATAATAATAATACTCTAGCTTATACCCTATAAGGATAGAACCAAGAAGGCTAGTCTATTCGATTCTTAAATAGCCTAGTAGGTTCCTATAGTAGGTTTAATAATACTTTAAGCCGATAGAATATATAAGTATACCTTTAGTATTAGAAAAAGTATTTAGCTAAGAATAAGAAGAAGGAAAATTATTAGCGTTATTATTTCTACGTCCTTTTTAACTCCTACCTACCTTACCTTTAGTATATTCGTCTCTAAAAGGATCTCCTTTAGAAGGTCTATAATAAGGTTTTATAGGACCCTAAGACGAAGAAGAAGGTCGAGGAATAGAAGAGGGAGAGAAAGGGGAAGGAGATAAAGATTTTAGGGGTCTTTATAGCTTTAGCCTTAACTTCTTTAGCTTCTAATTAAATACTTAACTAGGTCCTCCTTAATAGAGGAGCTTCTTCTTACGTTTTTAATACGCTAGAATAGTTTAATAGCCTTAATCGAACTAAATTAAAGCCCCTAATATCGGCTATTAATTCTATTATATTTTCGGGGGTAGGATCTATTACCCTAGTAATAAAAACGGGCTATAAGATATAATTTAGGGATATTACGTTTTTCCCTAAATTTAATACTAATATAGTCTCTTTTAAGGCCTTTACCGAAAAAGGCTATAGCTATAATAACCTAATAGGAAGGCTCTAGAACCTAGCTAATAAGGTTATACTATATTATATAGTTAAGTAAAGATAGTAAAACTAGATTAATATTAAGAAGCTAACCCCCTTCGTATAGACTAATTCGAGGGTCCTAAGGGCTCTTACTACTATAGACGAGTCTTTATAGTATACTTAAATAGGCTATCTAGGCCCTAAAGCCTAAAGGCTTTTATTTTAAACTATAGGGGTAAAGCTCGGGGGTTTTTCTATAGTCGACTATAAGGTTTACGCGATAATAAAGCTTCGTAAGGAGCGTTTTAGAATTCCTTATAACCCGGCCTAGCCCTAAAGGCCTTAGGCTATCGCCTCTTTTAACCTTTTTTCTTTCGGTTAAGGGTATAATAGATTAGCCTATTTTGCCCTATTTACTAATAGGTTTATAGGTAAAAGGGTAGGTTACGATATCCTACTAAAAACCGATCTACCCTTTATTTAGGTTAAATTTATAGCCTTTATTAAACGCTATTATAACCTAAACCTTATTATAATCCTTACCGATTATAAGAAGGCTTTATTTATAGAGGCCTTTAAAGAAGACTTATTATTCGAGGGCGTAAAGATTCTTTTCTCTTTACTAGGCTATTTATATTAGAATAGCTATATAGAGCGATTAGGAGGTATTATTATATATATAGCTATCCGACTATTAGCCTAGTTAGGTTTCCTAATAATAATATAGCCGATAGTAGTATACTATACTATATATCTCCTTAATAGACTCCCTCGACTTATTAATAGTATTATAACTTAGCCGATTAAATAAAGGCTTCGTTAGCTTAAGGGTAATAAAAAGGATTAGGAGAACTTCCCTAAGGAATACTTTTAATAAGACCTTTAGTATATTCGGGTATACGGATATAAGGCCTTTCTAATAATAAGAAAGGTAGTTAGGGGTACGTAAGGTAAGCTAGACCCTAAAGCCTATATCGGGTATTTAGCTAGGATATAGTCTTCGACCTAGTACCTTATATAAGTACCTTATCTTAAGTATTATACCTTCTTCGATATATCCTACGTTATCTTTAACGAAAGACTCTTCTATAGGGCTAACTATAAAATTAAAAAAAGCTTTTAAAAAGAGCTTATAGACTAGATTACTATTATAAAAGAGGAAGAAGAAGAGGAATTAAGCCTATAGGCCTATAGATCCGGAATACGTAATTTCTTATAAAAGGGCCCGGATTTATTAAAAATAGCGATAAACGATAATTTAAATACTACTAGGCCTAAGGAAACTAAATTACGTAATATATAAGACGAATCGTTCGACTATATATCCGGTATATAGAATAATAATTTTAAGGCCTTTAAAAAGGTAGAACCCTTCGCTCCTCTTACGCCTAATTTACTATAGGGTATAGGGAATAGCGTTTTCTTCTTAGGCTTTAACCTTATTATTACTCTATATAGGGACCGATTACCTAATCCCCCCCTAACTTATAAGGAGGCCTATAGCTAGCCTAATAGGGAGAAGTAGATAGAGGCTATAAAGGAGGAAATTATTAGGCTTAAAGGCCTATATATTACCGAGTAGATTAATATATTTAATATTCCTAAAGACTATCGACTTATTAACCTTAAATAGGTTTATATTTATAAGTTTAATACCTAAGGGTATTTCGATAAGTATAAGACCCGGGTTATAGTCTATAGGAACGAGTAACCCGCGAATAAGCTTTCTATTTACGCTTATACTTTAGCTATAAGGACCTTTAGGCTTCTAATAGTTATTATAGCCTATTTCGACCTAAAGGCCTACTAATATAATTTCGTTAATACGTTTTATAATTTAGACCTCGATAAAGAGGTCTATTATAAAATACCCCCGGGATTTTAGACCCGCGGGAGAGCTTAGAGGCTATAAAAGGCCCTCTACGGGCTTTAGTATTCCCCCCTCTTATAATATAAGCTCCTAATAATATAGCTAACCGAATAAGGCTATTAGGTTATATACGAAAACCCTTGCGTAATAATTAATGGTAAGGTTATTATTTTCTTCTACGTTAATAATCTTATTACCCTTTTTCGAAAAGAGATATTAGGAGAGTATAATAAATTTAGGGAAGTAGTAGCTAAAGCCTTCTAGATTAAGGACCTTAGGGACCTTCGTTAGTTCCTTAATATTAAAGTTATTAGGGATCGGTTAATAAAAACCCTTTAGCTCTCTTAAAGGTCCTACGTTTAAAAGGTTATTACTAGATTTAAAGGTCTAATAACCTATAAGAAGCCCCTAACGCCTATATTTATCGAGAAGGTCCCTAAGTATTAGGGGAAGGTAATAAAGGAAAAAATCGGCCTTTATTAGGCTATTATTAGGAGCCTTATATACGTAGCGATTATTACTAAAGCCGATATTATATTTATAATCGGTAGGCTTACTTAGGGGCTTATAAATCCTAGCTCCTAATACCTAAGCGCTATAGTCTAGGTTCTCGAATACCTTAACTACTCTAAGGACCTTACGATCTATTTTTTAGGGGATAATTATTCGATCCTTATTATATCTAATACTTCGTTTAGTAATAATGCGGATTAGAAAAGTACCTATAGCTTTATTATCCGTATTTTCGGGGGTATTATAGCCTATAAGTCTAGAAAGCAAGATATAATTACTATATTATCGACTAAAGTAGAATTCCTCGCCCTATTTTATATTTTTAAAGAGGTTTAGGCTTTTAAACGCCTCTATAGGTAAATAGGCTTCGAGTTATTATAATAAGTAGTAATTAAATATAATAATAAATAAACGATACGACTTATTATTAATAAGACCCCGAAGTTAAAGACTAAGCTTCTTTATATTAATATTTACTTATACTAGCTTTGTTAAGAAGTCTAAGTAGGACGTTTAAAGGTAGAATAGGTTAAGACGAAGGGAATAATCGTAAATAGGCTTATAAAGCCCTTATAAGGAGAGTAGTATAAAGCCTTTCTCGATTAACTCGGCCTTTATAAGCCTAAGTATAATAGGAGGGAAGAAAATACCTCCTAAATATTTATAATAACCGGCTAAAGGGGAAGAAAATACCCTTAAAATAGTATATTATACGGGAGGTTATACCCGTTTCTCTCTCGATTTTCTAGATACCTATTATAGGGTATATCCTCTAACTTTAAAACCTAGTATAAGCTCTAGGTATATAATAACTACTTATTAGCTTAATTAATTAGCTTTTTCTTTTATTATTAGAATCGTCTTTTTACTCTTTTTTAGGATTTATAACTTATTTTCTTATCGTTTAATATTTAGCCTTATTTAGGTATTTTCTTTTTCTATTATTAATTATAATCTAGGGGGTAATCCCTAATTACTAAGACTAGTATTTTATAATATTTTATTTTTCTTTCTAGGTAATAATTATAATAATAGGAAAAGTAGTTTATTATATTTACTATATTTAAGAGCGTTAATCGGTATATTTAAAAAGTCGATTTAATAAAACTAAATAACGCCCGAAAATACTATAATTAACTTATCGGAAAATAACCTAACCGCCCTAATAGGAAATTTAGTATTTAAATAACTAGGCTACTCTAGGAAATTAAATAAAAATAACTTCTAAAGGTATTATAATATAGGGTTCGAACCTAAGATATACTAAACGGTAGGCTTTTTACTTTAACTATTAAGCTATAATCGCTATTAATTACCCTAGTAAAATTTCTAATCTATAAGGCTATCCTTCGATAATTCGTTTTTTCCTTTTTTTCCTTTTTTTAATTCGGTATTTTTAACCTCTAAGAAGGTAGGTATAATCCCTTTTTTAAGAATAAAATAGTATTTACGCCTATAGGGGTATATTAAAGGTCTTAGATAAGTAGATTACCCTAGGCTCGGAGGCGTAGGCCGTATATACCTTTAAGGGTATTTCTAAGGGCTATAAATTCCTAATCTATAGGAATAGGCCTATAGCTATCGAAACGGATTAGGCTATTACTAAGGTTAACGGTACGAAGAATATATCTTATTTATAAGGGCATTACGGCCTAAAGGAAGGATTCTATAGGTATCGAATACGCCTATATAGATAGCTATATTTCCCTCCGTTTTGGCAGGGGTAAGCAGATCAATCAATGCAATCATACACCCTACAATTCGTACAACACTTACTGTGTTGCCAGACCCCGTGAGACTCTGTCACCACGTTTTCCGTCACCTCCCCCGCGCGGGGTGAGGTTGGCACACACACACACACACACACACACACACACACACACACACACACACACACACACATGCTATACATACCTACATACATACGTACATACATCTCTTGCTACCATGGCTGGGGGATCATCCATCCCCTCCCATCCCCTCCCTCCCCTCTTCATCCCCCCCCGGCGGTTCCGTCAAGCGGTAAACCCATGAGCCGGTCGATTCTACAGCTCTAGTGTCGCCTGACGTCGGTTCTTGGACGCCCGAAACTCAGCGGCGATGGCATCCAACCAAGCTGCCATCCTATAGCCAGCCCGCGCCACCTGCTTCTCGACGACGGGCCCTGCTTTGTCAAAGTATCGTCCGCCCAGTTCCCTGTCTCGGACGCCTTCGACGCCGTCGGGCAAGACTGATGAAAGGTAGGTAGGTAGGCAGGTAAGCTGAGAGAACGTTTTTTTTCTTCTCTCCTCATCTTTGAAGTCAAAAAAATCAAAGATGGGAAACATGAGATTGAAACTTACCGTGTGTGCAAACAAAGGCGTTGGCCTCCCTCGACCAGGCCATGGCCGTATCAATGGGATGAGAGAAATCAAGATCGTCGAGCCAATTCTTCTTCTCGTCGGAAAACTTGCCGTCGGTAATGGCGAGAGCCAACTGATTAGCCCACTTCTCGGCCTCGTCGTAGCCGGACCTCCCACCACCACCACCACCACCGGCACCACCAATCCACTTCTCAGCAATGGACGTGTCCCAGACGTGGTGAAGGTTGAATTCCTTATCGTCCCATAGGACGTAGATTCCGTTGCCGCCCTTTTCCACGTCCTCGTTGTGCAGAGGCTGATGCAGGTCCCCGACGAAGTGGACGACGAACTTGGCGGCCTGCGCCCTTTGCCATTTCGGAAGCTCCTCGTCCAGAGACTGGCGGGTGTAGTTGGCCAGCGCGGTGATGACGCAGCCCGTCGCCTTGCAGTCGCGTTCTAGGTCGACGTTGCATCGGTAGGGAGGGTCGTCGTGGGCGTCGATGAAGTGGAAGGTGCTCGTGAAGCGGCCCCAACGCGTATACCGCACGTTGTCGGCCCAAGAGGCGACACTAGCCAGGTAATCGTCCTGGTCGTCGCCGAGAAGATCCTGAAAGTGTTTCCTCGTCTCGTCGCGTACGAATCGGCTAGCCACAAACGCCGTCGTCATGTGGCCAAGACCTTTTCATGTCCGCCAACCACACCCCCATCAAACCCATGTCAGCGGGGATTGCGGGACGCGGCGCCAAGCCGGAGGAGGATAAAAAAAGGAGGACGGGAGCGGGAAGAGCGCACTGCCCCAGGCCACGACATTCGGGACGAGGACGAGGCTCGTCAACGCGGCAGAGAGAATCATCATCATCATGTTTCTCAAAGTTTGGACGAAAAAAAGAGGCTTGGTCGGATCCGACCGATCATGACCTTTGTCCGGCTGACGTTGGCTTGGGAGGGGGGGTGGGAAGGGGGGGAGGGAAGAGACGGCGTCCGCTTATTTGATTGGTTCGGCTTTTTACGCCCCTTTAGCCTTATCTATCAGATTCAGAGGGGATCGGCGCAACGCAAAGAGCCGTCCAAGGGATTAATACTCATCATATCAGCGACCTAACATTGACTGCAGGTAGGTAGGTATGTCACCATGCCATCCGCCCGGCCACTGTTCTGCATTGGCTATGAATCACCAATAATCGCTATCAGCGTGATCAGGGTCACGACTCTTCGGGGCCTCAACGACAGAGTCATTCGTCCCCTCCTAGAAGACCTGCTCACCAGTTCCTCCCCCTTCTGGCCGGGTCACACCCCTATCTGTTCGCACTAACCCAACTGCTAGGTGCTAGACCTAGCCCCCGTCCAGTCCAGTCCAGCCATGCCGCCGCCAACAGAGCTTCAGTAGTATGTACATACGATTCTAGCGCCGGCTGCTGACTGTATGGCCTGACGCTAATTACTGGCTGCGTCATGCGTCAGTGCCGCCGTCCAATCGGAACCCCGTCGATAAGGCCCTCGCTCTCTCTATCTCCATCGCTGTCCCGTCTCTCACCTCTACGTCTTACCGAGCCTCGATTTTTTTCTTTCTTTCTTTCTTCCCTCTACTACGGATATGCAGTCCCCTATTTCCTATCCCTTGACATAAACCCCTCCTCCCGGAGCTGGATAGGCTCGTCGCCCCATCATTCCCCATCTTTCACTTTCCCCACATCCCGCAATGACATCCTCCGCCCTCGCCGTCGCTCTGTCCGGCATCTTTGGCAGCATCAGCTTGACCGCCTGGATATTCCTGCTGGTATGTTACCACCGAAGACGGGCTATTTCTTCCGTACCGAGACCGTTTTGTTAACCGTCCATTTTTTTCAGCTGCCCCAACTATATGTCAATTTCAAGGCTAAAAGCGCCGAAGGCTTGAGCCTGGTCTTCCTCTTTGTCTGGTCTCTCGGCGACGTCGCCAACTTGTCAGGTGGGTGTGCCGACCGAGTCGCGCGCTCACGAGGTTCGACGGCGCTAATTCCGCTCCGAAGGCGCCTTGCTCACGAACTTAGCACCGAGCGCCATCGCCCTCGCCGGCTACTTCTGCATCCTGGATCTGACCCTCATCAGCCAATGTCTTTACTACAACGCCCTCAACGCTCGTCACCTTCAGAGCGCCGAAGCCGACGATGACAGCAACGGCTCGGATCACTCGCCGCTGCTGGCTAGGCGTCAGAGCTCATCGACCGACGTTCGTCAAGCCTCTGACACGGTTGGGGAACCGTCATCGCCCTCGAACCGCAAAGTCGCTGGCGCTGCCGATGACGACGGCGCCGGAAAAGGGACTTGGACTCGAAACACCCTCTGCATGGTAGGCGTCTATGTCATCGGCCTCGCTGGCTGGTTCGTCTCCTACAAGGCCGGCGCTTGGGGTCACGCTGCTCCGGCGGTGCCCGGCCCTCCTGAGGAAACGCACGAGATGCGTGCGATGGTCGGCCTCGTCCTCGGCTACGTCAGCGCCGTATTTTATCTCTGGTGAGTCTCTTCGCGAGGCAAGGTGTTTTTGTTTTGTTCTTCGTCCCTCGTTGAACGACTTTAACGTTGCCATGACAGTGCTCGCATCCCACAGATCCTGAAGAACTATCGGGAAAAGTCTTGCGAAGGCTTATCCTTGCTCTTCTTCATGTTGTCGCTGACGGGCAACCTGACATACGGTCTGAGTCTCCTGGCGTATTCTCAAAAGGCCGATTACCTCGTCAAGTCGCTGCCTTGGCTCTTGGGGTCGCTGGGGACCATGGTGGAGGACGCGACGATTTTCGTCCAGTTTCGGCTGTACGCTGGTGGAAGTCGCGTCGCATCCTCGGATCCCTGACGTTGCTCCTTTCTTATCTGCTCTGCATATTGAGGAGTTCGAGGCGTAGCATCATTGTTTTTGGGGGTGGTTATCAGAGAGGGGGGGATGACAGGCGAGGGATTTTTAATGCCGCGTCAGATACGGATAGTACCGTAGGGTTTTTGAAGCTACTGTGCATATGAACTTCGGTGTGCATCATGCGTCTAGGGTAGCTGGATGGTGGTTGAAGAAGTGCTTACTAAGGTACTCTTCACCAGCCGCTAAGTAATCGCAAGCAGATCCACCGATATCGGTGCATGCCGAGTTTAATTCAACGAGAACTTCATGGCCTGACACCAACTTTTCGCATCGCATCGCATCGCATCACCATCAAGACCCAATGGCATCGCCAACCACCCCCAAGAAATGCGGCAAGTTCTCTCACTTTCACCCAATTCTCATCCCCTTCTCTACCCCTTCGCGCGCTTCTTCCCCCCCCAAATCCGCAAGTCGACGATACCACGAGAGAGAGAAAAAAAAATGTTGACAACGACGGCGCGAAAACAGGCGTCCTAGGCTGCACCGGCTCCGTAGGCCAACGCTTCGTCCTCCTCCTGTCGCAGCACCCTTTCCTCCGGCTCCACGCCGTGGGCGCCTCGTCCCGGTCGGAGGGCAAGACGTACCGCGAGGCTGTCCGGTGGAAGCAGGCTAGGCCTATGGGGGATGAGGTCGGGGCCATGGTCGTGAGGGCGTGTCGGGCGGAGGAGTTTGCCGACTGTGACCTTGTCTTTAGCGGGTTGGATTCGGATGTCGCGGGGGAGATTGGTAAGGCATTGTCCTTGACGAATTTTTTTTTTTAAATATTTTTGGACTGATGAAGAAGGGGGGAGGAGGAGGGAAAAGAGCAGGAATTCCTCGACGCCAACCTCGCCGTCTTCTCCAACGCCAAGAACCACAGACGAGACGAGGTCGTGCCCCTCGTCGTGCCCACGGTCAACATCAACCACCTAGACCTCATCCCCCACCAGAGGGAGAGCAAGAGTCTATCGAGGGGCCTCCTCGTCTGCAACTCCAACTGCGCCGTCGTAGGCCTCGTCCTGCCCCTCGCAGCCCTCCAATCCGCCTTCGGTCCGGTCTCCTCCGTCAGCGTCGTCACCCTCCAGGCTCTTTCCGGAGCGGGATACCCCGGCGTGCCCGCCGCGGACCTCGTCGATAACGTCGTCCCCTTCATCCCATCCGAGGAGGATAAGCTGGAGTCGGAAGCCCGCAAGATCCTCGGCGACCTCGACGCCGATAGCCCGACCTCCATCCGCTGCAGGGACGACCTCCGCGTCTCGGCAACCTGCAACCGCGTCCCCGTTCAAGACGGCCACACAGCCTGCGTCTCCCTCTCTTTCCTCCGCCGCCCAGCCCCGGACGCGAAATCCTGCCGCGACGCCCTCCGCCGTTACAGATCGCAAGCCGAGGAGGCCCTAGGCTGCCCTTCCGCCCCGGTGCCGCCCATCGTCGTCTTCGACGAGGACGACCGTCCCCAGCCAAGGCTAGACCGGGACCTGGGCGCAGGCTACGCCGTCTCCGTCGGTCGTGTCCGCGTCGATGAAAGTGGTGTCTTCGACATTAAGTTTACCGCTCTGAGCCACAACAGTTCGTCTTTTTTTTGATCCTATCATTCAAAATCTCTATTGTCTTCTCGCTGACCTTGGGTACTTCACTTACACGCAGCCGTCATCGGCGCCGCCGGCTCATCCATCCTAAACGCCGAAGCCGCCATTCTCAAAGGTTACATCTAAGGACAACGGCCACCACAGTTCGAGAAAGAACCAAGTCCGCAGTCGCCGTCCAAGGGATATTTGCCCAAAAATAGGCCTTTAAAAAAAAAACTGCCAAAGCCATGACGGGCCACAAGATGACCGTCATCACGAGACAAGCAAAGGCGGACCAACACTTAGAAACTAACGTCTTTTGCACTATTGTAATCCGTGATTCTCTTTTACCCCCCCTTGAGCTCCTTTGCCTCCCCCCCCCCCCCCCCCCCCCCCCCCCCCCCCCCCCCCCCCCCCCCGGCGGGGCGACCACAACCACG